>PGIR01000125.1:0-127899 GCA_002812735.1 Scedosporium dehoogii
TATTAACTTTCTGTCTCGTGTACGATACTAACAGATACCAAAAGGAGTTATCCTTGACATGGATCTCCATTGTAAGAGGTCTCTAGGTCCCCTGCGCCGGTTCCGATTCGTAGCTCCAGCGGCCTTCCCGACAGGTTTCTCGATTTCCTTTATGATGGCCGAAAGACATAATGAGTTCGTGGGACAGCTGATCAAGAACCTGGAGGTGTACAACCGGCATTGGTTTTACTTGCCATACCCTACAGTTATGTTCAGCACGGGTGGTCACTTTGCATCGTGAGCGATTCATAATAGCCTCCCTAATCCACTGATCCTGGACTCGGAATGCTAAGCTTCAAATCATTCCTCAGGGTAATCCATACGTTGCAGTCTAATAGATCCGAGTCGAAAATCCTGGCTGGTCCGAGCAATGACTTTTGGCAGCACAGCCTGAACGGGCCGGTTTCGACACCACTTTTCAAACACCTTGGGAGTGCCTCGTGGCACCATCACGATGCAGAGTTGGTTGTACTACTGAGCAAATGCATTACGTGGGTGCTGCCAATACTCATCGTCGGCTCCGTGTGTATTTTGCTGTTTGTGGCGGATCGATTGAGCCAACGCGTACGGAGCTGGAGATTACAGCCACCGAATGGGAAACCAGTGAAGGACTTGGAAGATAGATGGGAGAGGTAGTAATACGCTGTTACATCGGAGGTCTTGGCAAGAATAAGGTTTGGAGAAGAGCCAAGAGACGATTAATAGTCTATTTCATTAGAGAGTCTTGGCATGGAAGGGGGAACGGGCGCATTTTACCATCTCAAGTTAGCATGATACGTCAACTACACTAGTGTACCATATCAAGTACTCGCCAAAGCAAAGCCCTACCAAATAGACGCGTCCCCAACGTCGCATAAATTTCAATTATTGACGTGATAGAACTTCAGATTCATAGCGTGACCCCTTCTTTTTTAAAAGTACGCGGTCAAATTCGCGGCACGGAGGAGTGTGGGCCGGGCCAAGGCGGTATATGTATGGAGATTAAGTACACTCGTTCGACTCGTCCTGTGCCCGTGGGGGCTTAGTTAGTTTTGTCAGAGGGTAGTGGTGGTTTCATGAATATTCCTGCCAGCGTATCAACAGTGGTAGACAGAACCTTGGACCATAAGCAGATATCATAGGCAGAGTATCAATAAGAATGCACTTCGATGGCTGGCCGAGCCTTCTGCACTAGGGATCCCGTTGGAAGAGCATCCTTTACATTGAAACATGCCGGGGTCTGCCGTCGATACCATACCAATTTTGTAAATACCAACAGATCCCCGGGAAGAGCCAATCAGGTATAAATTGCATACGAGACAGAAATATCTCCTGCTTTAACCCATTTATCTGTTGACTTGCTGCTGTAGGTGTAAACCACTCGTCGGGCTGGGGCCAGCACTGTCCGGACTTCCACGATACCTGACATTCTGGCCACCTGCACTGTAATTCAACGCCTGAGAGCGTCAGGGTTCCTCGGTTCGTTTAAATTCTTAGGCTTGTTGTCTGGGGTTTGTTCCTAGAGTGTACGGCACATCTCATCCATCACCCAGCGCATCTTGATGCACCTGGGGCTGGAAATCAAACGCGATAAGTGTCTCATAGTACTTTCATTGGGACAGGGCGTGATATTCAGTACTGGGGTCATATTCAGCAGGTCGGGTGTTCCTTTCTTGGCCTCATTGATCTTGATAATATCGGGCTCAGCCAACTTTAGCGCTAGTGTATGATGATAGAGATGCCCATGGCTCCCGGTATTCTTATGGTAGCCCCGAAGAACGGGCGTCTGCAGCCTGCAGCCGACTTCTCCCGGGGCTCAAGGAAAGTTCCGCACGTCGTATGTGGATGTCGTATGTGTATCAGAGGATGTAGTGGTGAACGATATATCCTCAGCACTTTGACCCTTCACGATGAGGTGAAGTTCTTCGTTTTCCTCGCGGGGGAGAGTGGCCTATAGGGAGCTAGTCAGCTCTGCGAATGGCCTCTAATAAAGTTCTAGTCCAACCTCATGACTACGCTCCCTCTTCTAGTGGAGCAGCGGGCCCTAGGAGGTTTACGCCAGTCCTGGCAGTGTTAAGGAATCCCTGATGTTTACTGGAGGATGAAGAGTATGATCTGGGAGTAAACGTGTCACCCGCGGCATCGTGTTTTCGCGTCTCAGCGTTCGGTCAGGGCCACGGTGAGTTCCTCCAGTGATCTGAGTGGAAATCGGAAACACCTATAAAAGGGTGTCCACACTTCCACAAACCTTCAAGAATCCAACCACACTTCTTAGGAACAACCACATCCTAAAGGTCACCAATTGTTCCTTAATTATCTATTTTAGACAGAATCTTCGGTAAATACGTCCTCGGATCGCCCTTTTGAGTGATAAACTAACATTGAGACCACTAGAGACAATCGTATACCTATCCGACATCATGAGTGATACGGAGGCAACCCAGACCCATGCCCAGCCCCAGCCCCAAGTAGCGCCCAAGGCAGTCGGGAAGGTAGTCGCCAAGGGACGTAGTTCCAATTCTAGGCAAGAAGTTGATACCCCGCCCGCGGACCACCCCGTTTGGGGTCATGGACAAATCATGGATGGAATTTCTTTGAAAAAGGGGCGATATTATGTCTTGAATCGACAGAGGAGCGTCGTTAAGCGCTCCCCTCGCGCCTACGGGCACAACAGCATCGATGTAAGTCTCGGTTACTTATCTCACGTCGTGGCCACTGTGCTGCTCTTACCTTCTTTCCACTGCTTCGTAAAATCTTATAATGCGGGATTTGTTCTGATATAAGTATTCTTTTCACAGGTTGGAGAATGGTTTCCCTTCTTCATCAACGCTGTCCTTCATGGAGCCCATGGACAAAGCCAGAAGGGCATATATGGCACGTCAAAGGGCGTTATCTCGATCGTACTTTCGAAGCACTATCCGGAAGACAACGGCTATGATAAAGATGAAGGCGATGTCATTCTTTACTCCGAAATGGGAGCCAAGGCCGTGACCCAAACAACCCAGAACCGCCATGATCGGGCCCTGGAGAACCTCGCTCTATCTGAGTCTCTCGAGCGACGTAACCCCATCAGGGTTCTACGGTCCTCGAAGGCGGGAGGTCCCTGGGCACCAGCTGTCGGGCTGCGATACGACGGCTTATACATTATGAGTGCTGTGGAGGGCTTTCACAATTCTCATGGCGGTAGCTACTTTCGCTACCGTCTTGAGAGAATGCAAGGCCAGACCCCTCTGGAACAATTGGCGACAACCCCTTCCCCGGCCCAACAAGCCATCTTCCGAAACATAAAGAACGGTTACTAATCCATTCGAAATTCGAAATGGCAGCGTCGTCGATCCGAGACAGATCTCACCACCCGCTTTTGTACGTTCAGCAATCCATGGAATATGGGAAAGTATCCCTAGGCACTTGAAAGCACCGCCGTCGTGGTTCAAGAGGCTAGGTCTGGATGAGGACAAGCAACTATTTATGGTAGCCGACGCCACTACAGTACTAGCATGTCGAAAAAGGATACACGTCTGGCCTCGGCGCATCATTATCAGTATACCTACCAGGAATTTGAGTTCGTATTAAGAAGCGAAGAAGGTGGGGTTACTGGAACGGAACCTAATGTGGGACAAACAGGCATATCCAGCACTTTCGTTGTTGCTTGTATTGTCGATGAGACATTCTATTGGATGCTCACCGATAAGCTGTTGGGGAAGTGAATGGCGTGGCCGATAGCCTAAGATAGTGATGGGAGTTGACAAGTATGAGGAGGGCTACGATTCATAGGATATCCCCTTCCCTGTACTTCCATCCTTACATTCTTGTACCCGGCAAGGTCATTTGGATTTTGTATTTAGTCTGTCTGCTACCACCATTGGTCCTATTGGTCGGGATGATAACTACGGTCTACCAGAGAGTAAGACCAGAGTGTTGGAAGGATATATTGTTCCTCCTGTAGATACTGCCCCCCTCTGTGAAGTTGCTTTGATTTCCGCTATCCCCCAAGTTCATGAACCTGAATTCATTTCTTCTCCTATTAATCGTAATACTGGAAAAGATTTTTATAATACAACCTATACGGTGCAGAGATCTAAAACCCCTCACCACCCAGTTGATCGAGTCCAGAGCTCTTCGCCTCGACCTCGCAAGTCATCAATTCGCGACTCGACAGTTGGCCGAATCAGTGCCTGAAGCTTCTATCTGTCGCCTTAAACCCCCGCGACGCATCTCATCGTAGTTAAATAGACTCCACTAGACGGAGCTCCTCCGACTCTAATAGTTAAGTAGCATATTACGACTCTGCTAGATTATTGCGAATGGAGGTCGGAGCTGACCCCTCTCCCCGACTCCTCGCCATGATTACCTCACCCTCGTCACTTTCGTTCAGGCGGGAGGAGGGGCAGTTTGGGAAGACGGACCACTCATGGATTTTGTGAGAAGGTTGTCAGGGGTTAGTGCGTAATATTGATGGGTAAGGCTGCTGATTGTGAATGTGCCCATTCATGCATGGAAACTGTTGCCGAAAAAGGACAAAATAGATATTGAAAACCTAAACCAGTGAAAATTGATGAAAACGATGATCGAGATGAAGGGCAAATGAGAACTATGGTTCCGTGATGGTGCCCGATTAACGCCAACTAGGGGGGGTTAGTTTCCTGCCATGAGAAACAATCCGTCACGTTGAGTCCAATATGATGGAGAATGAATCATCCTCAGGAGAAGGGAAGCTGAGACAACAGCTCGATTTTTTTTTTTTTTTTTTTTTTAGTACATAAGCCGGCCAATACCTCAGGTCTCCAATTGAGCGTCCATCGATGCATCAGACGTTGTCATTTCTTCTGTTCAGTCTGGTCTGTCAAAGTAATATTTGCTAGAGGAAGCATGCAAAGTCCTATCTATGGATTCCACAACCACAACCATTGCACTTCAGCCAAATTCGGAGGCTGCTCGATCACGCACTCCGTCCGTTCAAGCCATGGGAAATAATCCGGAGAAGAAGTATGATGGATCAGCCACCGACAAGGAACAACCTGCTGAGGGAGAAGTATCGCAAGATGCTGACAGTGGAGAATACCCTCAAGGTTTTCGACTCGTGGCCATTGTCACGGCCTTGGTTTTGAGTATCTTCCTTGTGGCCCTAGATATGGTAAATATATAGTTCCTTACAGATTTAAAGTCTCTTTCTTGCGTTCTATTCGAGGCTAACAACTGTCCACTCAGACCATTATAGCAACGGCCATTCCCCGTATCACCGATCAGTTCCACAGCCTCAGCGACGTCTCTTGGTATGGTGCCTCATTCTTCATGACCGTCGCGGCATTCCAATCCACCTGTACGATATCCTCTTGCCTCTAGAGCTTGACAAGTTAATAATACGAAGGGGTGTATAGGGGGGAAAGGGTTCAAGTACTTCGATTTGAAGTACACCTTTCTTCTTGCCGTTTTCATCTTTGAGCTTGGCAGTTTAATTTGTGGAGTGGCACCAAACTCGAACACCCTGATTATCGGTCGAGCTATTGCAGGAGTTGGAGCTGCAGGTATTGCACCTGGCGCTTATACTATAGTTGCAGTTTCTGCACTCCCCCATCGCCGCCCCATGTTCACTGGCATCATTGGTGCTTCCTACGGTCTCGCTAGTGTTGTGGGACCCCTAATCGGTGGAGCTTTCACGGACCATGTCACTTGGCGGTGGGCCTTCTAGTATGTATTATCATCTCCCATTTCTTTTTGATTTGGATGTATAGACTGATGTACATGCACCTCTAGCATCAACTTACCTATAGGAGGTCTTGTTAGCGTCATCATCCTCGTCTTCTTTACGACCCCGAAAACCTCAATCCCCGCCAAAGCTACTATGAAAGAGAAGGTCCTTCAGATGGATCTCTTCGGCGCCGCTATGATCATGGGTGCAGTCGTCTGCTTTCTTCTTAGCCTGCAGTGGGGTGGCCAAGCCAAGCCCTGGAACTCATCCGAGGTCATTGGCCTGTTGGTTGGCTTTGTTACTATTACTGTCGCCTTCGCAGCCTGGGAGTGGTACGAAGGTGAGCGTAGTATGATAAACCCGAGGATTCTCAGCGACCGTACCATCTACATCTCGGCTCTCTACATGTTCTTCCTGGCGGGTTCTTACTTTATCCTCATCTACTACCTCCCTATTTACTTCCAGTCCATTGATGGCGCGAGCCCTACTAACTCGGGCGTCCGCAATATTCCCCTGATCTTGGCTGTTACAATTGGTACTGTCCTGTCAGGCGGGTTCATTTCAGCTACTGGTATCTATACGCCTATTCTGATAGGTGGTGCCGCTCTTGCAACTATTGGTAGTGGCCTTCTCTATACTCTTGACATTGGTAGTGGTTCTGGCAAGTGGATTGGTTACCAAATCCTAGCTGGCTTCGGCTACGGAATCGCTTTCCAAATCCCAGTGATCGCTGCTCAGGGCACCGTCGAAGCAGCTGACCTTTCCACAGCCACTGCTATCATGCTCTGTAAGTCTGGTCTTACCAATCCCAAGAGGGCTACCGAGTATGTCAGGTTACTAATGCTATTATATAGTTTGTCAAACTGTTGGTGGATCATTCTTCCTCTCCGGCGCGCAGTCTGCCTTCTTGTCAGAGATGGTCAAAAGCCTTGCTACAACGGCGCCAGATGTGGATTCTGGTCTCGTCCTTCTCGTTGGAGCGTCTGACCTCCGCGCCGCTTTCTCGCCTGAAGATCTTCCTAGTATTCTTCGTGCCTATATGCGAGGAATCAAGATCGCTTTTGCCCTGGCTATTGCTGGTGCTGGTGTCTCGTTCTTGCTGGCCCTCGGTAGTCGATGGAGTAGGCTCAACACGAAGAAGATTAAGGGCGGGGCCGCATAAAGGACGAATGTTACGCCGCGCGATTCAATTTTCAATGGCCCAACATGACGGTGAGAGAGAATGGTTGGGTATAACAGGTCTTGACTATGATTACTAGTACTTATAGATTTTCTTTCTACCTCTTGTTGACTTCGACGACAACTCGTCTCTTAGAAGCTCGCCAATTTATATACATTTTGAAATATCTAAAAGCTAACTATGCCCTCTATCTTCCACTCCTGATATACCGTAGAATCAAGATTGTAACAATTCACATCCCCTCCACTACTGTCTTATATTCTCAGCACCACATACTTCCTCAAGCAAGCTCTCCATTATACTACTTAAACTTGATCATCGCTTCAGCAAAAAGGTCGACTCTTGCCGTATATACACAACAAGAGTGTGAAATTATGATGGTCGCCTTTCTTTTCCTTCTCTCCTTTCCGAGCAGTAGAAGCATTAGTACAAGATTGTGGGACGATGAGTATCTCGCCGGGTACACAGACTAATAGTCCGCCAATAATATGAGATACACAGGGCAGCAGAGAAGTCGCCGCGGAGATGACATATTAGTGAGCAGAAAGCTCTACTGGGATCAAAGGCAAACATCCTATACGGAGCCACGCCGCAAAGGCACAGTTCTAACTTTTCCAGTTCCTTCGGGTCTCGCTGAATACACTATAAATAACAACTATATAAGTGAAAGGGGGGAGTGACAGTGCTATTTTAATTATCCGGTTTGGAGTCGAGTGTAGTATTCGAAAAATCGAGGAATGCCTTGACCCTTCACATTTGTGCTTGCTGGCTTACTTACGCTGGCTCTTATGAGTGATCAAAGCCGTGGAGGTGCGAAAAAATGAACCGTAATAAATTTCCAGAAACCGGACAAACGTATTTTCGAGGCCGCCGTGCTGATGCTCGCCAAAATACTTGCAGCGCGGGAGAGCAAGACACTCGAGGAAGCTACAGTGGACGTGGAGGCTTGGCGAAAGGCTCACGTTGGTGATGACTGCTCCACGGACATCACTGGTGCTACGAACGCCGGTTGGGATGCCGTTTTCCTTGATACTGACGGAGAAGCTCCCGATGTGCCTTGGTTGGAGGATGGCAAGTGTCAAACGGTAAACGAATTATTCGAAGACCAGGCTGTGGTTAAAATCAAGCGTTTGCAAGAGTTGACTGGATGGCTCGTCGGCCACGTTGGCAAGAACTTGATAGTATCTCCCCTGGTAGGGGTACTGGGGGTTGCAGGGTGGTGGTCCCGGCTCAGGGTGGCTCGGGTCATCGGGGAGCGTATTTATGGAGTAGTGATTAGCCTGATTTTAGATGGCAGGCGGTGCCTTAACATAAGAAGAAAGCTGGAACATCGCGATGAGCTGTGTTCTGTCTCATTCTATATCAAACACCGACTTCTCCTCTTCGAGTGGCTTTCGCCTGCCTCGACACTTCCTCCACTTCGACTTCATCCATTCTCCCCGCTCTACAATCAAAACGCATATTACAAGCAATGGAACTGTGATGGCAGCCCATATCCAAATCGACAACGGACCCTGGCCGAACTGCTTGAAGTTCATGCCGAATGCCGACGTGACGAATGATATCGGTAAGAAGATGAACGTGAGACGGTTCGTTGCCTTTGTCAACTGGGTGACCAGCTTCGCCTCCCTGGCTGATTTCTTCGCGGCTTGTACAGAGTCATTCCTCATTAACGTTGCCTTCCCGTCCTCGCAGACCTTCAAGAGCGATTTGGCTCGGGAGATTAGGTAAATAATGTCGGCCTTAGTCGCAGACTTGTCCGGTGGCTGACTACCGCCGAGGTTCCACTTGGTGAGCGGATCTTCTAGAAAGGCGAGAATCTCGTAATAGTGCTGCTCAAACCGTGATAAAGATGCCTTGATGTAGTCGTACTGCACCGTGGTCTCGAGCTTGGTGTGCTCATACGACGGGAAGTCGCTCCGGCCCCTGACGTCCAGAAGTACGCGGTCCAGCGTATTGATATATTGCAAAGCGGCCGCAGCATTGAAGTCGAACAATTCTTGTAGTACGTCCAGCGGCGAAGCTGTCAGGCCCGTACTCCAGTCGATAGTGACGCCGTAACGCGTACTAAGAAGTGCCAGCGGCTGCCTCGAGAGCGGGCGTCTCTTCTGGTCGTGCACTATGCTGGGCCGGGACGCCTTTGTGAACACGTTGTCGAAGAACACGGGGCAGAAGGTCAAGTCGGAGGCGACCGGGGCAAAATCTTGGGTCGGCGGGACGGGGATGTGAGCGTGATCGACTTCGTTCCCGGCATCGCTCCAAATGAAGACTTGGTCATCGTTAGTCTTTGACTCAGAGACATGCGAAGTAGCTGCCACTTACTCGTCCAAAATTTGCCCCTATGAATAACTGCGACCGTCATCTGCTGCTCCATCACCATCGTGCTGCCATCGTGAACCTCCAATCTGCGGATGATGGACCGCCCCACCTCAGACGCAGTGCTATCCTGGATGCAGAGGGAAGCTCTGCGGAGCCTGTCGTTGCACTTCTCCCTCGCGATTTCCAGGTTGCGGATGCTCAGGTTTCTCCCCAGGGAGCCCACAAACACAATGGTCGGAATGCGCAAAGTGAGAACCTGTAGAGAGCGTGACGGCAGATCGGGACACGCTTTCCATTGCTGCCCTAGGCCAGAAATGATGGGCCCCAAGTGCTGGTGGAAGAACCGGTAGTCAAGAGAGTATACCGAACCCAGGGAATTGAGCCAGGCCACTGATGGCTGGCCGGTGAGGAAGAGTATCTCGTTCTGGGGTGGTGAGGCAGCCGAGACTGTGAAAACGCGGGGATCGTCGAAGCAGCTTCGGGCGGGTGGTTCGCGCGGCCTAATCAGGTACTGTACGACAAATGCTAAATTCGGGTTCCCGGACGGGTGCTGTCGCTTGGATGGTTTCTGGAACTGCGTCTTCAAATAACTCGCGAGATACGTCAAATACTCGGCCGAGTGCAGGGGGTCAACGTCAAGGGACTTGACCCGGTCGCTGAGTGCGAGAGCGTACCGCCTAGGTCCTTCTGGGCAGGTTGTTGGCGAGTGGTTCTCGTGAGTACATTCATGGGGGTCCATGTCCAACTGGATGCTGATGTCGGGTTTGAGGAGTGTCGCAAACTTGATGCGGATGAGCACTAGTTTAAATCTGCCTTCGCATCGCAGGACGTAGCATCTCCGATTGCCACCACCTAGAGTACAGGATGAGATGGTTTCTGTACTCAGTCGATTGCACCGCCCACTCGCTGCAACACCTTACCAGCTTGCATTTTCCGACTTCAGCCCCAGCCTGGTCTTCATCAACACAGCCCCATGACATGGCTCGCTGGCCAATGGATTGGTCGCACATAGTGAAGCCACTGAAAATCGCCCAACGCATCTGCAAAGGAAGGATATGTGATTGGCAGATTTCCGTAGAAAACGTCATTTGCGGGAGAGGGACGGGCGACAAACTTGAGGCAGGGATGGACGCCACTGACATGGCCCCAAGCAGGCCACTCTTCGCTCTATTTATCTAAGTCGTTAATTACTATCCTACTGACCTACTGATCCCAATTTTTTTGGGATAGTTTCTGCTCTAGAGCAAGCTCGTCTCTCTAAGCTCATCCCTGATATCAACGATGCCACTGCTTGCCGAGGTTAAGAGCAATAGCGACAGTGGCGACTCGCCCTGCAAAAAGTGAGTTTGCAAGTAGCCCATCGGTTCGAAAAGAAAATTGGCCAGTAACTTACCCGTCAGCTTCGTCGTGGTTCCCGGTTTCGCTGGGAGCAACTTGAGCGATCGCACATGCCCTCACTTCGACGAATGGCTCGGCAGGCTGGTCGTCAAACGCGGGACCAGTGCGCGCAGCTGGGTCTACAATCACGGCATCCGACTGGAAGATTTGGAGTCGTGGGACAAGTACTGCACCGCTGGACTTGCGTTGTTGAAGCAGCTCCTGTCAATGCGGGATAAATTGGGCGAAGTGAGCACAAGCACATACCTCTGACATCTCTTATCAGGCGGAATACTGACTTCAGACTAGGATGAAATAATTGTGCTAATCGGGCACAAGCTCGGCTGTTACATCTTGAAAAAGGTATCTCGCACGCCTTTCCGTCAACCCGCAGTCGTGTCGCTAACCTTCCTAGGCGCTAATAGAGGCATGGAACAACGACCACAAAGACGAATACAGGCAGCTCCTCGATATGGTCGAGACCATCATGCTAGTCGGCGAACCGTCTCTCAACCCCAACAAGCCGGACGAGTGGATCAATTCCATCTCGGAATGCGTGTCACGGCACCGCGGCTTACCCAAGCGACTTGAGAGCGGTGCCACGGTTGGCTGCCTCCATAGCATATCCGACGTCTTCGAGACCATCCTGCTCCGCTCGACGCTGTTCGACGTGTCGAGCACTGATAAGCCTCGGCCAAAACGCAAATTTAGAATGCGAAAGATGGAGCACGACGGGTGCATAGGCTGTGCCACGATACACGTCCGGCTTTTCACCACCTCGAGCGAGGAAAGACGACTGAGCACGGGTTCAGGGGACCTGAATATATGCCCGTTCGACTCTAAAAGTGCTCATTATGGGAACCTTTCGACGCTGGATTCCCCCCCAACGTTGCCGCAGCTTGAAGCCCCTGGCAGTGACAATTCCGATAGCGGCGATGCCGTAAGGATCAGCAGTTTGGATATGAGCGCACCTGTGCCAGGCGAGCATGGAATCATACGCGAGGTAGCGGCTGAACAAGGGGTTCAGCCAGTGTCCAGTACGAGTAACTACCCCCTGGCTTCGCCAACCAGCTTGCAAGAAGAGCCATGTGACCAGGCCTCTCAGGGAACAGACATTGAAATGGCCCAAGAACCAGCCGCGATGGAACAGACCAAGAATGAGGAGGTGGAGCAGCTACAAGCCACGAAGCCGAGTGTACTGTCCACGGTAAACCGACGACTGGCCGACAGGTCGGTCCCTCGGCGACGAAGGACATACTTCTCCAGCTCGATTCCTTGCAGGGATAACGGTTTCTCAGGGAGAACCGAGGTTCTCGAACAACTCGAACATGCAATTTTTGGCGCGCGAGGTAGCATTACAACCCTATCCTCGGCTCGTTCGAGGATGACCAAGCGCATCTGGCTCTCGGGGGGGCCTGGCATGGGGAAAACATCGATAGCTATCGAGTTTGCCTACCGCTCCATGGAAAAATTTCAGTATGTGATATGGCTCAACGCAACGTCAAGCGCGAGCCTGGGCAAGTACTGCCACGACTCAGCGGTGGCCCTCGGTCTCGTGAATGGAAGAGTGTGCCAAGACCATGGGGTAAGCAGATCTAGATTGATGGACTTCTTAGGCCGCTCCTCGTCTCCCTGGCTTCTAGTCCTTGACGACTGTACCGAGGGCGTCGACACCTCGCCATACTTACTCGACAATGGAATGTGCTCCGTCGTTGCAACGGGAAGGCACCAGCCAGCCAACAACGCTGGCTGGACGGTGATTGATGTGCCCCCATTCACTCCAGAGGAGGCAGGCAAGCTCCTTATCGATTGTCTAGAGGGCAAAATCTCCGACGAAGACGCCGAGGGCATATGCTCCGCTGCGGTTCGATACCGTTTTTCCCCATTAGTGGTCCGCCAGTTGGCTAAATGGAGCACCCGCGATACCTTCTCATTCAAAGATATCGGTATGCTCCGAGACGGCATGCCCGTAGCCTTTCGATTCTAGCCCGTCCATGAGGTTATGTTTTGTACCATGGGTAGACTGGACACACCAGCGACTTCACTGTTGGTGACGCTTTGCTTCTACGATTCAAATCGCGTGCCTAAGCGGCTTCTCCGAATCACTCGGAAGATGAGGTCCGCAGATACACCTGAATCCGACGCTACTGAGCATGAGGACACACTATCCGACGCCGTCTCCTTGCTGTGGCGGTCAGCCCTAATAGATATCGACGAGTCCCAGCCGGAGTCACCCTATCTTATGCATAAATCGGTACAGGATTGGATCCGGAAGCAGGTGGACGACAAGATGTGGAGAGATGGTTTTGACGCTGCTTGTTCCAGCCTGTCCTACCAGTGGCCGTCGAAGAGGAAGCTGAAAAATATCATGGGCGGGTTCTGGGAGGACTTCGATAACCTCCACACACACGTTCACCATCTGGCTGAGTGTCTCACTCGTGATCGCTTGGTTAATCAGCTATCCTACGATCCAGGTGACCAGTTCAAGCAACTTCTTGTGTATCATACTTGGTAAGTACTCCATATCCTGAAATGATGCGACACTTTTTTGCTAACGATGGATTGCAGGTACAACTCGCGAAGAGGAAACCACGCAGAGGACCGAAGCCTTCGCAACCTGACCGAATTTCTCCTTACGACAGCCCGTGGTCGCGGCGCGAAAGATGGAGTCTCCAAGGAATCTGACACTGTTCTACCACGAAGGTGCATCCTAGTAACGGACGATGACGGCAGACCAACAGCCAGACTTGTTAATACTGGTGGTGCTCGTGCCCCCTTTATAGCCCTCAGTTGGGTCTGGGGACGCGAAACACCTTGGCCATGTCTCAACTCATCGAATATTCGCAGTTACGAGAATGAGATCGATGTCTCGATCCTTCCCCAGGAAATATCTGACGGGATCCGCTTCACGCGAACCATGGGCGTAAAGTACCTCTGGGTCGATGCTCTCTGCATCGTCCAAGACAACCCTACCGAAGTCTCGGAGGAGCTGAACCGTTTCGTCCAGTACTACTCCAACTCTTCCATGGTCATCTGCGCATTGCAACCCTCTTCTCCTTTATCCTCTCTCCAATGGGAGCCGGATCAGCGATTGGATATTCCCCCTTACAGCATCCTACGGTCAGGTGCGATGGGTGACGTGCCCGCCGAGGCTTCGTGGAAGAGGGCTCGGGTGCTCAGACAAAAATGTTTCAGGGCCCCGACCACTTCCAGACGTATCCCTGGAAGTGCTTATCCCTGCCAAGCCGTCTTGGACTCGACTCTTCCCGTTGGAAGGGCAGAATCATTGCCCTCTGACGAGGATGGGCCCGCAACTTCTCATGTGCCAAAGCCAGAGCTAGACAGGGACGCCAAGCCGGAGCCAACTAGAGACTTCAAGCCGGAGCCTAGCAGCGACCTGGGGCTGGGACCAAGTAGCGATGTAAAGAGAGCGCCCTATAACGATGTCAGACCGCAGGCTTTGGTGGATGACAAGCAGAACCTTCCTAGCGAGGCTGAGACGCAAGTTGACAAAGAACCGGATATACATACACGCTTCGAGGAGGTGCTAGTCGCGTACATTACTATCGCGATCTTTTCCGCGGCTCAAGTTGTGAGGCAGGCATCTTCGATCTTATCAGACGGCCCGCCATGCCTTGTGCGATACGGGAGGGAGAATCCCTGGTTGGTGTGTTGTATCTTATGCACGTGGTTCACTACGGTTTCGTTCTACCTAGGAACTTGCGTAGCCGGTGCGGCGGGGTAGGGGTATCTACGTGCCTGTTGTATCTCATGCGTATAGGCGGCTTTATGAGCGCTGCAAATGTGAACGATGGGGAGGACTGACGCGGGGATAGACCTGCAGCTTGGCAGCAGTCCAACTGTTGTTGGACCATGACCCCAGTAAACTGTTCCTATTTTACATTGCCAGGCGGCAACAGAGAGGTCACAGTCTCTGGTTACTCTTGTCCTCGGAGTGGGTTGCCTCAACACTAAACCATACTCCAGACAATAAGAAAATCTCTTTTTCTTTCGGTTCTTTCAGCTCAAGCTTCCCCTATCTCATACCCTATATTCTAGCCCACATTTCATCCAATCATTCCGGTATTCTCAGCGTTCCCAGTAGAACATGTTATAAAGTATTTATACATATGATATAAAAACAGTTTACTGTAAATAACAGCTTTATAAATGTATTCCTAAAGTGTACGGGTGACAATCCAGACGTCATCTTGCATGGGCGATGCAAAAAGAATCGCAGCAGTCCATGAATACTACGAAAACCAAGCAAGCACACCGTAAAATCGGATTCATCTATTGGCTACTGGAATCGCCACGTTATCTACTGCGGGTGCAGAGGTACGCCCGAAGTAGAGCGTGTAGGTGGAGGCAGGGTATCGCCAGGCAATGGGCTGAAATGGATAAATGGAAGCCACGAGCTCGGAAAGTCGTGGCGCGGATTCGCATTAGCTCATCAGGCTGGAGGCTACGAAGTAGTTCCCGCTCTCCTTCGGCCCGCTGGGCAATAGAAAGAGCCGTCAACCCCACTGTCTTTCCTAGGATGGCATAGGATGGCAGCTGCAAGATGCTTCTAGCGGCTCGGCTACGTTCGTCTTCGCGACGAATGAGGTTCTCCTGTAAGGTATTTCGGCTCCTTTCCGAAGATATACCCAGCGATTCCACTCTGGAAGAATTGAATATTGCGGACTGCACTGCCGCTGCACAATTGACGGACGGTTGAGAGAGTGTGCTTCGAACCTGCAATCCCCTCCCCCAAGCGTCTCCCCAACAGCAGCGGGGACCAATTAGGCGAGCTAAAATTCAATCCCGGTCCAGTCTTTCCCATGAACCCGCTTCCGGGGGTTCTTCCCTTTGGTTGGGCAGCTTTTAAAAGCCAGCTGCCCTCCTGTCTCATAGAAAGCTCAGGGCCTCATTTCCGCCCGTTTTTACAATTACACTTCGAAAAATGGAGAGCGCAAAACATGGCCGCTGAAACCAAGGTGTTTGTGCGGATCAGCACTTATCGACTTCGCAAGGACGCTCTCCAACAGTTTCTATGGGGACTCTTTGATGACTTCGGTATCGAAGTGAGCGTAAGTGGAGTGGCTTTCCGCCCCAAGGCGCTCATTCGCATGTTAACGGGGGGCTTAGCAATCCGATACAAACTACACTGCATACTTGCCCCGAGACCTGACCGAGGTAGGCTTTTTATCTTTTATGTATTTATTTCCATCCTAATTGGGGGTTCTGACCACTGCATGGATTGAATGGGCAGTGGTATTTCATGGAAGGCATTTGATCCACTAACACCCAGGGGGAACTAGGAGGAAATACAGGAAATCGACGATGACCTTAGAAGCCCATAATCGTAAACAGAAGCATGCGGAGCTGGTCGTAAACGGCCCGAGAGAGGGTTCAGATCTCGGCATTGGGTGACCGATTCATGTCAAGGCATATTCTGGGATTGCTGCGGGGAACAGGGCTTGGATTTTACACAATGTTGCGCACCACCCTTCCACCATTAAGATCTTGTGTAGATGTGAGGCGGAATCCGCCTTGAAGTGAGAGTGTATCAATTGATCTTTATGGGGAACGAAATGATAGTTCACTTCATGCTCTCTATATAGCTCGGTCTCTCACTCGTCTTTCCTCTACTCACCATCCCTGTGAGCTTTTTTCATGCCCCGCAGAGCACCCCGAGACTCCCCCGCCTTCCCCGTCTCTGAGTAGACGTGCACACATATGCACACGATGCAGATAGATGCCCTCGATGAGCTCCGGGAGAGCAGGCGCAACAGTGCGACGTATCCCGAGAATTTGATTTGCTCGCCATATTCCCAACACAAACTCTCCAGCTATCTCCGCACGCTGGACTCTCTCAGTGGCGTTGATACAAACCAGCAGGCCCCATCTCGGCTTTTCGGGGAGACTGGCCCAAGAAATAATGTTGAATTTCTCGACATTGTCGATCCTCTTCAAGGTACCACAACTCCATCTTTTCATGACCTTTTTAGTATTTCTTTCTACGTGTGTCTAAATCTGAATAGAAAGGTTTGATTTTGTTGCGACACGAAATACCGAACAGTTACGAGAGCACCTAGACTCGAGTCTTAAAGACCCGAGGTTCCGCTATGTGTAAGTTGGGATAAAGGAGGAAAAGAAAAAAAAAATTAAAAAAAAAAAATAAATCTAGCAATTAAATCTCCACAACGTCTGCTAATGTTCGTCCCCAGGTCCATCCAGGCAAAGTCATCGCGCAGTCCCTTGAGTTGCACAAGAGAGATGATCACCACTCTTGCGTCACACCACCAGCTCCAGCCCATGTTTCTGGATGTCCTCTATGCATTCCGATCGGATCGATTAGCTAAGCCCCTGGGTTGGTCAATTGCCATGTCTAGCTTCGACGAGACAATCTCTGTCCCTCCCAAGGACACATTTAGTGTTCTTTCTCTTGGGAGAAGTGGACGTGAGATTCGCCTATCGTACATCCTACGCGGAGTAGAACGCTCGACATCGACGGAGGGCTGGTCATGGGGTGTGAGGCAACTGGGACTTCATCATGTGCTCGACGTTGTAACAGGCCGGGCCGTGTGGGTTTCAGCCAAAGGTAATGACCAGTTCAAAAGAGCCATGGACGACATTCTAAACCCCGAGAGAAGAAGCCTGAAGCGCCGCAAGCATCTGGACCCCGAAGATCTATGCAACCCAATGGAGGCCCTTCCGGCCTCATTGGAGGTTCACCGGGTAGCGATTGAGTGGTGCGATACCGACTGGTATTGGTACATGTCTGATATTGAAGCTCGTGTTAGAAAAATCACCGAAAAGGCCTCTGACATCAGACTCGATGCTCCGTCTTCTTTCACAACCCTCCCAGAGCATATTATGGATGGTATCAAGAAACGTGAGAGCGCATCACTCCCAACCACACCTACAGTGGCGCCAAGTCGGCAGACGACGGCCGTATCCTCACGAACAAGTTCCACCAGGGTCGGCACATTCAAGAAATCCTGGAGTTTCGGCCGAAGGCCATCAACTATAGAAATCCCCAAGAGAATTCCTCCAGTCGCCGAGGTAATACGTGACGAGGCTCAAGCTACTAGAATAAACAGAGCCGCAGAGGAGAACCTCGCTGCTCTTGACAACTGCTCTATAACCGACCAACAAGAACTCCACCAACTACATTCAAGGCTTCAGGAAGCAATGGTTGCGACACGGGACAACGCTGCGGTTGTTCGTTCTTTGAGGAAGCATTACTTAAGGATCGTTAAAATCCCATCATTCCCCAAGCCCTTCCGAGATCGAGCCCGAGAGAGCATCACCGCTTTCGCCAATTATCTCGGCGGCATCGAAGACAACATGAAGAGACGAGAACAGCAACTCGAACAGCTGGATGCCCTAGCCCGAAGCGGGAAAGAAATGGTAGGTGTGACAGATTATAATTAGTATCCCCAGCTACAAGCAAACGCTCACTCTCTCTCCTCCCGTGTATAGTTCAGCGCGGTCCAGCACCATAAAGTCTTTGAACTGACCAGAATCTACTCAAACCACGCCAGCGAAACTTCGAAACAGATGAAGGAGATGGCAGCGCAAACAAACGAGACGACGGAACAAATGAAAGAGCTGGCAACCCAAACCGCCAAGGACACATGGTCGATGCAGAAGTTCACCATCATCACCTTAATCTTCCTCCCGGGCACCTTCATAGCTGTATGCATCCTGCTGACATTACTTGCGACTGTTGCCGGCTATACTGACGATAGCCAGAGCCTCACCCAAAGTGGCATTTTCGACTGGGAGAAACTCGATGCACAGATAATCGGGGGTGGTTTTCCGATTAGAGTAGCAGCGGCCGTGTTTTCAATCGTGTGTGTCGGTGTTATATCAGGACTAATAGTGCTATGTCTTTGGTTCATGCGTCGAAAGAGCAAAAAGACGCAACAGTGGAAGGGTGAAATGATGGCGTAACTGGACGATGTGGGCGGCCCGGCTCGCCTGTTGCCAGCTGGCGTTGCCTTTCTTTCCATTAACACGAAGTACTTCGTACTTCGTTCTCAGCACATCATGTCTCTCCCCGCACGTGATAATAATGCAGCACCCGCAAGGAGGGGAAGGCGTCCTAACCAAAAAATTATAATAACAGCCGATAAAAACCTCCCACGAGTCCGTCTTATTGTATTCTGTTTTTATTCCGACGAGGTACCTCGGTATTATTAATACATCTCAATTAGCTTTGGGTTTCTTGCCAAGAAGCTTTGCTTCACCAAAACGGCCACTAGGACAGGGCATGAAGGTCACTATTGCTGATTGTGTGGCTACGGGTTCGTGGCTGTGCAGTTCTCAGCTCACTTCGACGACTCGGACGGTCAGACAGAACGCCTGGCGACACCCGCCCCTCATCGACAGTCGCGGGGAAGGCGGACCGCAACAACCGACCGCCTTAGCTCCGTACTTTTTCCCTTGGAAAAAAGGTCGCAGCCCCATTTCCCCGTCGCAACTGATGACTTTTTCTTGTACTCCAAGCCTAGTGGTCAAACGAGACGGAATTTCCACCCAGTCATCGAAAATGCAGCGCGACAAGTACATGAGCCCAAAGTTCGACGCCGAAGAAATTCATCCCACGGGCACACTTAGCGTGCTGTAAAACGTCAAAATGATCCTGTTGTGGGCAGTGCTCCATGCTGCACTGACGTACACTTTGCGAAGAAAATAGTTAAAAAGACGAAGAGAAAAGGAGGAAGACGAAGAGGAAGAAAAAGGATATACATCTATTACAATAGGTATGAGTGCCAGTAAACTTATAGGACAATTGGAATTGTTTGGAAAGTAATACACAACAAGTATGAGCCGAGTGATTGTAGATGGAGCAGCTCCATCTCTCAAGGGATCATCGAGCGTCATGAGTGTCTTCTTGTGGCGCTGGGCTGAGGGTGACCTGGAACTCGATCTCATTCGTCTAGAAAACATATCACACACACTGCATATCACACACACTGACTAGACCCAGGCGGTTCGCGAAGCACCCGGACCTGGCAGCCTGGGCCCCCCACTAGGCCTTTGGACGGAGGGAAGAACCCAGGGCGACCCGTCTGGCAGACAGGCAGGCGACTGCTTTGCCCTTTTGGCCCCCCAATCGTCCGAGGTATTAGATTATAAAGCACGTCGCTCGCCCTACTCGACGAGAACGTGAGACTGAATCGCTCAACCAGGAATCACGGGATGTGATTCGTCGTTTTGTTGCCATTACTGGGTGAAAACTGCGCGCCAGCCCTTCCTCTCTCTTTCTGCACACTTGTACTCCGTACCTTCACTCCCTGCTAAATTTAGGCTTGACACACAAACTCGCTCTCGGCATGTGTCTGCCCAACACCGAACATACCAAGTCTCAATATCTAGGATGGGTCGGTCGCACCACTACTACCCCGAATTTCATCGGTTCATCGACGAAAACCGTCAAGTGGGGGTCGATGGCAATGGGCACACAGCATGTTACATTCGAGTGTCCGATCAGAAACGCTTTTGGACTGTCCAGAAAATCCGAGAGGTGCTGGGCGAGACACGCCTCTCAATTACTCTCGAGCCTGAGCTGGTGCAATCTCAGCTGCTCCTCGTATTATCAACGTTGGCTCTCATCCAGAAGATAAAATATCTTGACTTGTTCCTCAGACGTGGTATATTCAATCATAACCTCCCTCTGCCCGAAAAGTCCCATGACGGTCGTGACTTAGTCCCCGGCATGCCTCAGCCGAGTTTCAAGCTGTTCTACGATAACCAGTGGCTCTTCTGCCCGCTCAGTTTGCGGCCGAATAATGACCCCCTGCTCCGAGGCCTGCCACACAAGCGCGAGCTAATGGAACGCCAAGTCCTGCCGATCCGGAAGTGGCCGGACCCACAGCCAAGTTGTGGATCACATCGATCGCAGAAGGCAGTCTATATCGTTGACTGGGACGAAAATTTGGACAAAGATAGCACTGACCATAAGTCTACAAAGGTTAGTTTCTTGATCTCGGAGCTAGTTCCTCCGGAGTGCGTTTGCAGCTGACTCTAATCCTACAAATCCAGCTTGCGTTTAAGGTTTTTGATAGTCAGTCGGAAGGCCGAGCCAGTAAGGAGGCGGATATCCACTACTCGCTCCAGGGACCGAAAAAGCCTCATCGGAACATCGTCCGTTACTACGGGAGCTTTGTTCAAGGTGGAAAGTCCCATATTGCACTTGAGTGTGCCGACAAAGGCAGCCTGCTTGGCTACTTCCATGACCCTCACATCCAGGACCCTCCTCATTGGAACCAGGATTCACTGAACAATTTCTTCCTGCAACTCTTCGAGCTATTTTCAGTTCTAGAAAAGTTGCAAGATCCCAACTACCAGATGTGAGTTCTCCTTGTCTCTAACCCGAGTCCTGTTCATGCTCGTGGCGTATTGGGTGTCAATTTTTAACAGTAAAATAGAGTCCACAGAGATATCCAGCTTTCTAATATCCTAGTTTTCAGCCATCCGGATGGGACCGTTACCCTGAAGCTGACGGACTTTGAGTGCGCAACTCTGGCCGATCGCGGCGACGGCGAAGATGAGAGCTACCATTTCGAAGATGGAAGCCGAACCTACAGTGAGCCCCCTCCACGCTATTGACGCAATGGAAACCTTTATATCACGCACGCACGAATCACGATGACCAGACTGACACTCTCGATAAGGCGCACCTGAGCGAGCTTCCTTCCATGAACCGGATGACGCATCCCGCCGCAGGCAATCTCCCACATGGCAGGTATTTGAACTTGGCGCCGTTATTAGCGAGTGTTTTGTCTGGGCAGCCTTTGGCAACAAGGGTCGCGAAGAGTACCGCACTGCGCGTAAACGGGAACTTGAATCACGCCAACCTCAGGCCGACCCTGCTGGCTATGAATATGCTTTTCATGATGGCTTCGAGGTCCTTGAATGTGTGAAGGAGTGGCACAACAAATCGGTTGAACAACTACCGCTCTACGCTCGTGCGGCCGAGTATGCCAAGCAGGTACTGGAGGAGCACGTTCTAGTGACGGTTGGGAAGCGTGAAATTCTCCCTCGAAAGGTGAATGAACGGTTCCAGAAACTCCTCGGGCCGCTCCCGGCGCCAACGGCGCCATCTAGCTCTCGGTCTCGACTCTCGCAGGCATCCGTTTCCAGCACTCCGAACCGGAGAGAAACCATAGGCTCCGTGCATTTACGTCAACAACAGCCTCGTGACCGGAGTTCGACTCACCAACACTCGAGTACTATTGCAAATATTGAAAACGCATTACATATCAGTCAGAGTGCTCAAGGTGACTCGGGAATGGCGATGACGGAAACTTCTCCGAGACGAGGACGCCAATCTGCGCCATCTTGCCCGTCATCCGTCCGTTTCGCTGATAACCCTGATAATGACCTGGTTCGCCCCTCTTCTGGATCCATGGTATGTGATGCTCTAACTCAGAGCCCCGGATCGCTAAGTTCGCCCCAGTGGCAGCCAATGACTTCAGCCAATCGACCGCAAGACCCGCTGCTTCAGGCAGCACCGCAAACACGCCTCACAGGGCCCAGGACTGCCCTGTATGGAGAGGAAGAACGCGAGGAAAGCCATCAAACGCACCGGAATATGGCGGAAAGATACGGTTACGGTCGTACTCAACCTAACCCAGCTCGGTACCGGACCCGAGAGGAGACAAGCCTACCGACTTCCACACGAAACCAGCATTCTGACCGCAGATCCAGTTCGGCCCTCTCCGATCCGCGTAGTTTGCAAAGTTCCCCTCCCAGGAAGCCGCCGCCCAAGTCTACCGTTACGCACATACACGAGGCAACGCTACGAGGCGAAGACATCTCGGTCTGGCCTGTCTGTAAGCGCGCCCGGGACAGGCTCAAAAAACGCGAAGTCGTTCTGCTGATTGACGACTCGTCACATATGAAGCGTGACCACATGGCCAACATGATGATTACGCTGGAAAGTTTACTGTTGCTCACCAAGGAAACCGACACCAACGGGCTGGAGGCTTATTTGGCGTCAGATCCTCGCCGTCAAATTAAGCCGTTCAGAACAAAAGTTTTCGGATCTGGACAAATAGGGTCTCAAGCATTCACAGAGGCCGTACGAGCCGAATTAAAAAGTGATGATGGCTCTGATAGATGCAACATGGAACAGGCTCTCACTGTCGTGCTGAACAACATTTTGCGACCCGAGGGGAGGCTCTGGCGCACAAAGTTCAAGCCCACGACGCTGCTGGTTATGACGGACGGAAATTGGGACGACGATTGGAGTGAAGAACACCCCATTTGCGGGTCGGAAACTCCGATCAAGAAGGCAGTCGATCATTTGAAGCATTGGGACCGGCCGAGATTCGACCTTTCCATACAATTCATCCGATTCGGTCACCATGTTCAAGGTATTGGTCGGTTGGATCGCCTTGACAACTTCCTTCAAGAGTCAGGGTGAGCCTTAACGCAATATATTTTTCCAAGGCCCAGAAATATCATGCTAACGTTGGTGATAGTGATAGTGATATTGTTGACCATAAACATTGGGATAGTCAGGTGGACCTCATTATGCTCGGGGCACAAAGTTCAGAAGCGGACCGGGCACCACATACACCACCGTGGGCCGACCCCCAACAGCAACACCGACAGCAACAGACCACCACAGCAGTGGCTCCGAACGGTCCGACGCCTTCCCAGTTTCCACAATACCTAGGCACCTAGGTATTTGCAAAGTTGCTTTAATATAACCTCAAGACAGGTTCCTTGTATATTAGTTGATTAAGTTTTGTTGTCAGTCGGTTCTATTGTTATTTTTCAGTTCAGCTTTTACGATCTACTCTACTTTGTACAATCAGCTTGCTATCCGTCCTAGTTTCAGGAAAGAGGAATTCACTATTTAGTCTTTCTCTTTCTCTTTCTCTTTCTCTTCAGTTTGCCTTATGTCCTACAAGCTACGAGTCTACATACCGCATCCAGCGGCTCTACTCCATTGGTAGCTCTTTTTCTGTGTTCTCGCTGTTGTTTCCCGTTGGTCAACCAACCAACGGATCCGAGTTTACTAGTTCTTGCTAGGGATTTTCAGCAGATCTCGGAGCGTTTTAGTTGCTACAAGTTCTTGTTTCTTTTTGGATATGATGATACGGTTAGGGCTGCATTGGTCGTGAGAAAAGATGATCATATTCTCTATCTCCATGTTCCGGCAGGATCTGCCGTCCCTTAAATGCTATCCGAGTTAGTTGTAACGATGGGAGGTCTTGCCACTCTCAGTCCCAGCGTTGGCGAGGTGTGGCGGACATGAGAACCGACGTTCTCGTAACTATGTTTTTAATAGAAATAGAGTATATATTAGGAATATAAACCATAGGGATAGACTAATTTCGTTTTCTAAAGATAGTAGATCACACTTTATACTTCCACGTTGTTGACGCTAATTCTTTATATCCGATCCTCGACCACTTCATTCGGGCACAGCTCTCCCTACCCTAACACTTGGTTGCCCGGGGAGGAAGGTCTATCTTTAAGGGTACTATCGCTACATCCGTCGAATACTAATAAAATCTTTAGAATTAGCTTCTGCGCTCTATTGTAAGCTTATTATAGAGGGCCCTGGCCGATTTATAGAGCTTTTAGAAGCCCCTAGGCAGTCAAAGCAGTGAACACACTTAGACGATAATAGAAGTCACATCACGTTGTCAGTTAGAACCTAGAAATCAGATACCTAGAATCCAGGTGCATCGAGCACAATATTAGATGGCACCGTGCTTCAGTAAAAGGCAAATAATATAGCAAACCCCTTGCCCAAAGCGGGGCACATCAGCCACGAGGATGACACGTCCACTGGTAACTAAATACAGTTCACGAGTAGTTCACTATTCAACACATAAAACAGCCGATTGAGAAGTACAAACTCGCAGAAACAGGTAAAGTCTCTTGTTCAGGAAGAAATACGATACACCAACGGATGGAGAAATCCTAAGCATAAGGATAACCAAGAAGCCGATCAGAAGCTATGCCTACGGACTGGAGCCCACCTTGTCGGATGTTGTCTCAACTTAGAGTACTTCTGGGCCCCCAGGCAGTTCGGTAAGCCCTAGAAACATGTTAGCTCTATATCATAGCACTGGAGAAGCGATACTCACAGCCATCTCCAATGTCTTCCATATATTGCTGCCCCTTCCTACAGTTAATGGCGTCCTCGCCAGACTGCAGTTTTATAGCCGGGCAGGTCTCGCTCCAGCAGTTGGTTCCGAGGGCATCCATGGCACGTTGGAGAGCGTCTCCTTCCCAACCGAAGAGGTAGTCTCCATGCTGGCCGTATCCAGTACTATGTTTGAGGTTAGCCTAGAAGTCCGTGTGCAATCACCAATCACACATGTGAAATGAGCACTTACGTATCGCCAAAGCTGTATACAAGAGGCTGCGAGCCGTCCTTGTAGTATTCAGGGTTGGCGAACCCTGACGTATCGTACATGATCTCATACATGACTTGGGGAATCCGGACGGGATGGGTGCTCGGGCACTGGTCGCCGGCGAGCGCTGAGCCGGGCTGAAAAGCTACATGGCTCATGTGATCGGGGCTGTCCAAGTTCTTTCCATCCCAGCACGAGGGGAAGATGACAGTGGCGCGGATACCGCCTGGACACGGCTTTTTGGGGAACTCCGCTGTATCGCCCGATGCGCAGGGGGCGCCGCTACCACCCATTGTACGCTCGCTTGCGGCGAGGCAGCGGTGGCATCTGGTGAGGCTTCCGGTCGGCTTTGTACGGAGCATTGGGTCGCCCGTGAGCATACGGAAGCCCTTGAAGGGATTAGCTTTTGGTATGTAAAGAGGCCATATATCGTTTGTACGTACGGGTTGAAATGCTGTTGTTTTCTTGTTTCGGCCACCGAAAGGTCGCATGTAGTATACAGTCAACCCTCCTTCTTGCTCCAGTAAGGTGCCATTCAAGCGCCCGTTCGCCATCTGTGGAACCCTCTTGAAGGTGCCATTCTCGGGAGACTTGAAATAGATAGAAGCGGTCCAGTAGTTGCTGAAATCCTCACTCATTTTGCACGACGTGCACCTGGACGTCGCCGGCGGATCGATTGTATTGGGATCCATCTAAGACGGTGCGGTTAGGGATTTTTAGACCGAGGATGATGGTGGGAAGGAACACACAGTAATATTGAAGGAATCCCCTCCAACGACTTGATGCATATGCGGCGTGGGCATCATCCCAGGGTTAACGAGGGGGTCAGTACGCTCGACGACAAGCTGGGAGCAGCCAAAACGAAGAAAATCGGATCCTCGAGCGTTCCCGGTTTGCGCAGACGCATCTTGAGCGAGAAGCGCGACGAGCGCGACAAGCATTCGGGTCGGCCAAGCCATCTTTGTTCGTTCGCCTTGATCTTGAGGTTGGACCTGAGCAGGATGAGGGTGATGTCGCCTTCAGCGATTCGTGCCTTCGCGGAAAGCCCAGCTGGTTTGCCTCCCCTGTTTATACATTCCTGGGAAGCACATCAATCGCCCCGCTTTGAAAGAGCGACAAATTAAGCCAAGTATTTGATTATATATTTAAGCACCGTCTGCATGTCGGCACTTGAATACGCTTTAATCTCCTAATCGTGTGTACATGAACTCGAGCTGACGATTGGTCGTCTCGGCGGCAGAATACCCGGGAATGGGCAGGTCGAGATGAAGGAGTGGACGACATGTAAATACCGCCGGTGTTAATCACCGATGTTTATTCAAGATTGATATCTCTCAAACGCAGGACATCGCGATTGGCCACCTTCTCCCCTCCTTGTATCATGTTTGGCACCCTTTTTAGATTTTCGCATTTCGAGTTACCTGGATACTTGGCGAGAATGGTTTGCGAAGTAGCCTCTTCAATAGTTAAAGGAGTTGGGTTATTTGAGTAGAGAACGTGAACAGCCTGAAATATGGAAGGAAGTGTCAGGGCTGAGTGTGCAGGGCGGATTCGTACGGCGAACAGTTCTGAAGACCTTGGAAACTGGTATTAAAAGCACCCGTCCGGACACGCCGTCTATTGAAGAGGATTATCTCTCAGTATTATCCTCCTCTTCAGCAGAAGTCGGGTCTGGGGGAGCTTTCGAGGTGGGCTTTCGGTGCTAGACAATGAGACAATGATGGCTCTGAGGGGAGGTCGTGAAAGAACGTCCGAGTCTGATCCTTCACTTTCGGTTCTAGGCTAGAAATGGCTGTCACTCTCCAGTTTGCATCCATCCCAAAAGTGCCTTTCATTTGAACTTGGGGGGCCTCCGGGTGTGAGAAGTGACCCATGTGAGATGAGGATTCCTATGATTTTCGTCCTGCTGCGGAGCTCAAGTTCTAAACGCCTAGAGTTCAATGACTGAAGTCCTAGCCCCGGGGAGACTCTACCGCTTGTCTCATCTCGCACTATTTTAGTATTGACCGATTCCAGCGGACAGTGGTCTTCACTATTGTTCGCGCGGCCCATGGGCTGCTTCGGTCGAGAAACACTTTCGATTGCCCAATCGAGGGGTGTGCGCCCCGACATATCGCGACTGTTAATATCCACGCCCTCCTGGTTGCAAAGAAATTCTATGATTCCAGCGTAATCGCAATTCTTTATTTGGTCGGGAAGTCCATCGTCGTTCCATGCGGCGCATTCAGCGGCATTAGACAATGGCGTGCGTCCATTAGCATCGGGATGGTCCGCTTGCACGAAACCTGTTTCGAGTAGCATCTTGACGATGTTTAAATGACCCGATCGCGCTGCCGCTGACAATGGCGTAACGCCATTTCGATCTTCGCGGTCCGCGATCCGTCTTGCCCTCTCGTCGTCAGCCAGCAGCAGCTCTACTACGCTATCCCGCCCTTGACAGGCCGCTGCGTGTAAAGGCGAAAACCCCGAGCGCAGACCGATCTCCGGGAGAATATCCCCTCGTTCCAGTAGCATTTCGACATATCGACTTCCAGAGAATCTCGCGGCATATAGTAGAGCCGTGCCTCGCTTGGTCTGAAGGTTGGGATCCACCTTATCCGACATTGCAAGTAGAGAAAAGAGGTCAGATTCTAAAGCGGCGGCGAGCATCAAGGCCGAAAACCCATTGCTGTCGATGACACTGGTATCTATGCCACATTCTAGAAGAGTCCCGACCGTCTCGGCAAGCTTGCCTTTGCAGTATTTTGAAGCTTGGCTGTCAAAGCGTACTAGATGATGGAGAAAGGTGTCCCCAAGCGTATTTTTGCAGTTGATATCGTAACCAAAACTTTTGACCAGCAGATCCAGACACTTAGGGGCAAGGTTGGTTAAGGCCATTCGGTGTAACCGTCCACCGGATCCCACCTTGGTGTTAAAACCAGAATTCCCGTCCGCGAGCATTTCATCGCAAAGTCTCCTTAACACTTCGGGATCGTCCCTAATCAACGCTGCATGAAATGGGTTTCTGGAGTTTGGAAGCTCAATAATAGCGTGCTGTTCCTCTTCGAGGCCAGACTCCTTTCGTGTTTTTCGCCAAGAAGGGATGGCAATTTTAAGAATAAAATCGAGGGCAGATATGTCTCCTTCCTTGCTCGCCTGATACAGATGAGTGACCAGGATATCCAGAGGCACACCTCCTAAAGTTGCCCCTCTAGATTCCAAGAATAATCCCAACGCATCATGGCCCCATAGCCAGGAGAGGTATAATGGAGTCAGCCCGTTGTTGTTGGGTCTATTGATGTCCATATCCTTTTGAACGAGATACCGCGGCACCTCCTCATGACCTCCCATGCAAGCCCTCATCAACGCCGTGTAACCCTTGCAGTCCTGCACTCTGCGCTGCTACTGTGAGAAGCGTTTGGCCATCCTCGCCCTGACGAGCTAGGAGCAGATCGGACACTGGGTAAAACGATAGGACCGTCGAGAGGAGGGCTGGATCTTCAAATCCTGTAGCCACGTAAGCCATAGGGTCCAAAACACATTCTTTAAGCGTTGGTGAGTTGACAAGAGAGTTCAAAGGCTCTCGAAGATAGGTAATATCATTCCTAGATTGCACCTTTGACCCAACGAGGTGGTCTAATAAATGGGCAGTACAATATAAGAAGAGAGGGAACTCGAAATTTAACCTTTCGATAGCGAACAGTGTCTGTAGAATGAGACGTGCCGTTGAAGTGAGGCTAGGATTCTTCTTCAGAAAGGCATCCAATTTCCAAAATGTTCCATCATGGCATATTTGCATACTAGCTGCCGCTGAGGAATCATCGGGGGATGGCGAGTCGACCACCGGTCCCGGGTGGTGATGGACCGCATCCTGGGTTGTTTCACTATCAAAAAAACTTAAGGAAAGGTCTGGTCGGCCCATAAAAATTCGAGGGTATTCCCCATTGCTTCGAAAAATAATTTCAACACGGATTTCGACCGAAGCTCAACATCGGTGAGAGATCGTGACTATTCCCTAACGTGGGCCGTCATATCGCTTAGGGTTCCCTGGGTATTCCGTGTGTGCTCAGACTTCCTGCAAAAATTGGAACGTCTTGATTGCTAGATGATCTACATGACAAGCAAAGCCCTGTAGTGCCTCGCAGGTGCCTAAGCCGGAACCCTAGGTCCACGTCTTCGTTAGGGAGATCTAAATGCAACATGGATTTGAAGGAGATGGCAATTGGCGTTGTGTATATTACATTCTAGTAGCGTAAGATGTCGAATTTTATCATTCGATTTGCCGATAGAGACATACCGACTCGGCAAATGCAATTATTGGCGGCCAGACCAGGAGGACGAAGATGGGTTTCTTTTTCCCCTTTAGTATACGTAAGGCACGGATCCAGATTGAACCTTGTTTCGGTATCCGATTTACCAGTGAGCCGATGAACTGTTTATGAAGTTTCGCACATTCCGAACCCTCCCCACCCCGTTGGCACGAAATCCACAACTGTTCGGCCCGGACCCGTTTTCGAGTATTATGATGTCTCACGACTGATCCGCTTTCGTTGTCAACTATACCTGGAGTTTCTCCAGGAAAATAAAGACTCGATGACCCAGGAATTGGCCGAACCCCTGTGTCGCCGTATGCCGAAAACGGACAGTTCCTCAGGTCCAGTGATATGATGCTGTGCTCGGAGAGTCGCCAGGGCATTCTGAAGGCAGCTTTCCACCGAACCCGTTGCCCGACAAGAACAAGACGCTCTGTATCGGCTTTTTCGTACCTCGTAAACATGGTTGCCGGCCTTATGCCGTTTGCATATATGCGGTACTCCGTGGTCGGCGGCCCGACTTATGTCTAGCTCCTCGCGACTCGGTAAACTGGGTTGTGGTCGGTCGAGCAGACCCGTCGCGGGTTTTCTCGAGAAAAGACAGCGAGCGATCGCGATCTGCTGCCAACGCATCCCGCGCATCCTCAAAAGACGGACCGTGCCCTTCCGAAACGGCAAGTCCTGCCAGGGCCTCCTCCTTTCCCAAATGGATCTGCGAAGGAAATGCGTCAGGGAAGAACCTTGATGAATCACAATCCTTCGAAGAGGGACATAGTCCTCGCGTCTCCTCCAGAGGAGATTGCGAAGCATCAGAGCATCAGATGCTCGATCTGTGTTCTCAAGGGAAGCTATGGCGCCGTCGCCGTCGCTGTGGGAAGCAAGACCTAGGCTGGGTGTTTCGCTGAGAAATTGCTGGGAGTTAATAGCCTTTTCGAGGCCTGCGTCGTGTTCCATGAAAGAACGTTTCGAGTTATTGTCGGCGGCATTGGGCCTGGATTGGACAAGTGGTTCGGTAATAACGTTTACGACGTCCGGCGAGGGTCTCGAGGGCGGTCTGAGCCATTTCTCCTGAGGCATCTCCGTTGCGGTCCCAGACATCGAGCCGCCGTCGTTTAGCCCATGCCAAGTAAGGCTGTTCTCCTTAGTCGGACTTCCTGGCCCAAAATCCTCTGTAGGCAGCGATGGATCTCGGTCATCCCTCGTGGTATCTGGTATCTCTAAGGGGTGTCCATTTGCCCGCGTGCTAGACAACCGGTCTAGACGTTTGTCCGGACTACCAAATTGAGGGTTCATATCTTCGATGTAAGGCTCTTCGTTCGCGAACAGGGATCGGCAGGGTCGGAAGAGGCAAGAATATGAAAAAGGAAGAGAGAAGGAGGAGCTGTGGAAGAAAAGAGGAAGGGAAAGGAGCGGGTAGGATGGTGGGGGGAGAGGGCTCTAAATACTTCAAGCTGCTCCGGCCAGGCAGAGCTGCTAGCCTCCATAGCCTTCATTGTGGCGATTGGCTTTGGTATGTCTCTATCTCCCATCAGTTTACCCAAACTGTCGGTGAGCCTTTTGGACGAGACGTTCCTCCTATGACGTCGCGTGTCTCTCGTATTAGCTTCGCCAATTGCTATCCATCTACAACATGTCACATCATCTAGCTCGCAGGCGGCAGAAGAGTGACAAGAGTGACCAGTCTGAGATTCGAAGAAATTGCAGCTCTAGCCTACCCTGCCTTTGGAGTCATGTCGGCTATGTATGCTGCTCCTTCTGCAGTATAGCTTACGAGGTAAGAAAACAGCAGACGACCGGATCTACGGGCTCGTTAAGTGAGGCATTAGAGAACTGGTATCTGCTATAGCTGATGCTGCACACTCTGCCCTTTCAGATAATACGAAATTTACTATAACATTGCCAAAACTCGAAATTCCTTCGGCAGAGATTTGCCCATATTCTGAGGATTAGGGGTACATCCCATATAGGACCTTGTTTTAGTCCCACATCATCGATTAGCATATTGCTTTTCAAAGGCCGCCATGCAATGGGGTTTTCAGAAATGTACCCATTAGTTGTCTCTCCTTTCCCAGATGCCGAGTTTTATAAGGCTTAGGAGGAAGCAAGACCTGTCAAATATAGATATCCGGCAGAAATTTGTACTTCTATTACCACATCTAGTTGCGTTATGTTGCCTTGATTTTCCATGTAGGAACTAGTTGCGATTGAACGTCCCTCTACGGGCGTTTTGGCCACATTTACTTCAACCCTGCTTCTTTATCTTGCTGTACATGACCTCTTCTCGTCTCCACAGTATAGCAACCATACTAATATCAGCCCAGCTATGGAAAACGTTCTCACGAAGCTTATCTGGCGTAGACGAATATGGCAAGCTAACCCACTCACTGCATATTACTACATACTCTACCGCTGCAAGCCAACGAGGCCTAGCTCTTTCTCCCACAACTGAAAGACCTCATCGCTCATACTATACTCCTCTACCGCTTATCCAGGCCACCACTGTGCCGAATTGCTTCCCCAATCGACTACCACTCACTTTGAAGAAATTCATTGTTTCAAGTTAGTTATTTATGATAGCGCGTGACGAGGGACCAAATTCTCCTCGACTTAGCTAGGCAAGAAGTAGCAGACCTATCACGCCAAGGACTGCCTGCTCACCACGGCAGCTCTAGATAATAACCCGGTTACATGGTTCATAAAATTAATCAACACTAGACTCGTCAGACTTCATAGGTCTCGACTGGATGAGAAACCTGCGCAGAATGGAACACACAGAAGACGTACTAAACTTCGTTGTAGCGCGCTGTCTGACGTGTCAAGAGAACCAGACTTACGTGAACGTTCTAGGCCACATCTTCTACTCAGACTGCACGAAATTTGATAGCATGCTTCCTCATTGACCTTGTAGTAGGGGCCCGCCGTCATTTATATTAACCGCCTTAGCAATTCGCCTGCCTAACCAGCCATCATTATGGATTCTCTCTTTATTCATCTTGTTTGGCTAGAGCCAAAATTATTGAGATGGCCGTCGCTTGTGCTACACAAGGATACTTTGCTACGCCTATAAGATAGAGGATAGTAACTGATACATGCTAGGGACAACCGTCTTCATTATATATATCTTCACTACTGGGATAACTCCCGCTTGATAGCTTCTCTATACCTGTGATATGATTATTCGTTGAATTTTATCTCTGCCTGCATATTCTCGTTAGAATCAAGTCCCCGACCTTTCATTCGTCCATAAGCTACATTAAAGGAGATGTGATTATTGAAGCAAACTGAAACCAGCATCTACTGGCAGAGTAAATCATGTTGTCCCTTCCCATCCACATATTCCGCCGCGGCCTTCTCAACCCGTCGCCGGTCCAAGACAGAAGACGGGATCTCTCCAGACCGGCTTCATATCAAGAGAACCAACAACGGGTCGAGACATGTCGCCGAAGTTTGCGCCGTGTCGGACCCGAGTATGGGCCCACAGTCGCCGCTGTTCAATCCATCGCGCTGTCTCCAAAAAATAGCCTGAAGTAAGCCCAAATCTAGATGATACGTATAGTCTCTTTCTTGACCTGATGGATCCAATTATAAGAAATCGCTGGGGGGAAGGCTGGGCCACCACTGCGTCTCCTGGTAGGATGCTTGAGGTAAAAGTATCCAATTCGCTTGAATAAGCCCTCGCCAGCAGATACAAGAACGATGCCATAGGCCTTGTTCACGTTTCCAATGCCAGAGCGAATCTCCAAACACTTGACGACCTGTTCCGGAGGCGGTTGCAATGTATCCCAGGTTGGATGGAAACGCAAGTTTCGAGGGCGGATCGACCTCATATGTTGGCCTCTTCGGCTCTTAGATACCCCTTCGTACGAGGAACTCGTCGTCTTTCGGCCTCCTTGCCCATCGCCTCTCAGCCGGGGACTGCGACGTACCACCTTCGACAGTTCGATAAGGCATCTGCCGGTCCAAAATGCTTCGGGAGCGTATGCCCGTACCGTCAGCATACCACCCTTGACGCTTCCGAATGGTCGGTCCGGTTCCACTAGCTCGGTTGTGCAACTCTCAACCTCGCAGGTATAGTCTCCCCAGTCGAGATCCTGCATATCCGCATCATCATTGTCCCATCGCACTGGTAGCTGCGCATTAGCCCACGTCCAGGAAGGGAACGACGCCATATTCTTTGACAGTCCCCGCGGATGATCCGCATCACAGTTCCACAAAAGTTGCCTACAAAAGTCTGGCTTCCAGAGCCCAGCCTGATAGTCCTCCGCATTCAACCCCAAGAGCTCCGCTAGAAGCATCGCGCTTATCTCGAAGGCAGCCAACCTGTCATTTGCCTCCTCTGTCTCACGGCGAGAGTAAACTCGCACCTGTTCCAGGTAGTGTCTGAAACAGCTGTCCCGATCATATCTCTGGACCTCCCGTCCCTTAACTCGGATATCGCTCTCATACTTGTCCGTCGTCGGACACCTCCAAACAAGCTCCTCAGATTCGAACCGTATAAGCCCTATAGCGGCCAGGTGTTCTTGCCATGTCCAGCCCCTGAGGTCAATAGGCTCTAAATGATCCTCCGGAATCCTCTGCGTGACTCTAACTCGCCCCGTCTCTGTGCGGTCTGGAAAGTGAAAAGTGATTGGGAGTTCGTATTTCTTGTATTCCTGAAGTCGACAGCCTAAAAAGCCTTCGTCCGCGTTGGATGCCCTTGCTGCGCTAATGACAAGGGAAGCTGCTTTGTATGCTTGAACCATGTCTCTCACCTGGCGCTGTAAGTCGTCCCCGTCCTGGATGATGCAGACAGCGTCAACCCATAGGTATCTCAGTCCGATCATTCGGCAGACTCGCGCAGCATGACGGAGAGTCTTGGGAAGGTCCTTGAGAGGAAACCCGCGTAGCCTGGCCTGATAATTCTTTTCCAAGGTCTTCTGTTTATGGATCTCCTTGCAATTGCCCCAACAATAACTAAGGGCAGCATAAGAAATCATCCCCGCAGCCCCTTTCATCTCAACCAAGCGGACTTGGCCGTCTTTATAGGCCGTAAGGTCGAGGAGGTATCGAGGTAGGGTTTTAGGGCTGAGAGACTCCCTAAGGCGACGACATCGTTCGTGCTTCGTTTGACAAGCTTGGAACATTTTTTTCAACATCTTGATATTATCCCGGCACAAAGCATCGGGATGAGGCAAGAGCCCTTCGACTTTCATGTATTTGGCAGAAACATTATCTACTCTAGACGTTAGCGCTCTGTATGTCATTTATGTATTGTCTGTTAGACTTACCGGCTGGCGTCATCATCATCGTGCCTAAGTCCGGGTTGTAGGCTGCCTCTTCGCCGTCCTCTTCCCAAACGGAATCAAGGTCAAAGAGGCCATGCCCGTAGTTGACACCGTAGACAAAAAGTTCCGCCTTCTCCTCGTCAATAATAGAAGCAGGACGCTTACGCAAACAGCCCCAGGTATCCAGGAGCCTATCGAGATAGAATTGGCAACCGAAACCCCTATCTGCAAAGCGTCTCGCGTCCTCGAGTCCGGCCAATCTGTAATGCCGAGTAACCTGTGATAAATCCTCCATGTTCACGTGGATCATCGGACACAGGGCGCAAGAGTGGACTGAAGGCCCTCCCGAATGTTTGACGGAGGATATCTCTCGGTTCTCCATAGCGTCTTTAATTGGTTTTGTTCAATATAGAGCGCTAATGTGCGGTCAACTTTTTGTTCATCGGATTGGGATCGTGAGTCGACTGACGATGTGGAAAAGGGGGTGGTGACGCGTGACACGCGACGCGCCAGAATTCGAAAGAGAATTGTGGTACGTCTAGACTCCGGTTGGTCCCAAACCAGTCTAACAAATGTGAGCATCCGGCCACTCCGGAGATACGTCAACATGCAGCAGTGTTACCATCTCGTGCGACACCATTGGGCTTACTTGCATTTGCAGGGGGCGCAGTGGTGGCGGGACCGCAGCAGTCGAACCAATGCTTAGAAAGGAAGTAGGCTATAAACAAGTAAAGTTATCATGTGGAGAGGTTGTAGCTTGTTACAGAAACACGAGTCAGGCTATAGCACGCAATTCCGTGATCGGAGGCCATTGAGAGGGCCAACCGGAACACCTAAGACTTGAAATCGACGTAGCTGCAATAAACCGGAGCCTTGCAGATAACTTCGTGTTGTAGATTAGTTAGGTCAAGAGGGACAGGCATCTCCTGTTATCACTTAGAGAGAGAGACGGTACTTCCTAGTCTAAATCGATGCTGAGTCTTGTCACGGGAAATCATGAGCTTGATACCTCAACCGGTTTTCGGGCGTCTTTCTGAGCCTTTTGGAAGTTGACGCAACAGAGACGAATCAACGAGTGTCTCTTCATAATCGCGTGTCATGAATGAGACTACTAACTGGGGATCCAGCGGAAGTAAAGAACTGCCGCCCTGTTGCTAGTCAGGGACTAAAGATTCCAGCTCACATCTCCAATGCTGTATTAAGTCTACGATAAGCTAAGACGACATCTTAACACGTATCATGTCACATCATACATCGTCAAGCGGACTCTCAATCCTCACCCTTTGCCGCTCCCTCTTCCACCTCCGACACTCATCACACGCGCTCTTATCTAGAATCAAAAGATACTCATGACTTTTCCCCAACGGACCCAACGACGCAAACCACCGAGCAATATTCCCCAGCTCCCCTGTCCACAACAAGCCTAGGAAGACGACGCCAGCCGTGACCGGCACGGCGACGGCCCAGTAGATCCACTGACCCTGGGGCATGTCCCGCACGTCACTCGTGTTGATGCCAAAGATGCTTCCTACGGCGCTTGGAGGGGGGAATATGACCGTGGCGATCGTGAAGGCGTAGGTGGCCCGTTCTTTTCGGTCTTTTGCAGTGTTGATCTGATTTCGGCACTATCCTCAAAGTTAGCTGGTGCGCAACGGGAACCGGCGGGGAAGGAAATTAGCGCGTACAAACTCCTCAAGCTCGCCTGCTTGGCTATGCAACTCCTCAATCATCCCGCCCATCCGCGACGACAGCGACATACACTCCCGCACGAACGTCTCGCGGAATCCTCCAATTTCAGGAAGACTGCTAATATTGAATAACGGTTCAGGCCCGGCAGCTGCGGCATGTCTTCCGAGCATGCTCGGCCCCGTAGTGTCGAGGAGTAAAAAATGGCTGGGGCGTCTTGGAGTCGTGTCTGGTGTTCCCAGGCCTCTGGCGGTACGCTACACGGTTAAGGATATCGAGTTTGTCGAATGTCTGGGCCTGAGTGTCGGACGTCTTTTAGATTATGGCGGTGTCTCGCTTTAGTATAGCCAGGCGGCATTCGTAGGCTCTGTCGGAAGATCTAGAGGAGATTTCGGATTCCTGCAGGATTATTCAGGTTAGCGTAGGGGTTGTCTTTAGACAGGAGCACTTTCTACTACCTCACTAACCTTCGGAGTCTGGTCGCAAAACCCCTAGAGTCCGTTTATTGAGCTGCCTATCGGCCAACGCCAAGATTTTGGACACGACAACCGCATAATCAGCCAGCTCGGAGCCTCGGTGAGGTGTCCCTAAAAAGCACACCCCAATAGTACATTGGTCCAGTTGCTTATGGTGCTCCTCTGCGGAATCAGTACCAGAAGGCGCTCCATCTCGAGCATCGCCATGAGTGGCGCCCTTTCCCTTCTCTTGCAGTTTAAATAATTTGCTCACTGATTTCATGGAGGCTAGTTATTCGAGGGCCTTGGACATCTGAGGAGTTGGATATTGCGGTTGGGAAGATGGAGTTTGGGGCGGGAGCAGGCTCGGAGCCTGGTGAGGGGATTTGATTTCAAGCACCAACACACGTTGCATACTACAGCTGTGAGCTTTGGCCAATAGACAGTCGAATGAAAAGTGAATGGTAGACATTCCGCATGCACAGCCACGATTATCTTTGGGTGACCGCCTGTCTATAATAAAGCTCTACAGACATTGAGCATGCTCAGGCAGGCTTTTATGGCGCAGTTATGGGGGGATGTAGCTGGTAAGTATCTTCGAGAATGCACAGACAAGAGGTCCCAACAACCACGAGTGGCTACCATGATTTCTCGGACACTTGAAGCCTATCCTGCCACTCTACAAAGCCGACCTTCCGCATCCTCCTCAGAAGCCTCACTTCCCACGGCAGTAACCGCATAAAACAGACCATCCGGATCATACTTCCTCTTAATCTCCAACAGCCTCTCATAATTCACCCCATAAAAGTGTTCCTGGAAACCCTCCTGCCTGAAATTCGCCTCGTTCAGATACGTTCCCGAGCCGGGCGTCGCCGCCTCAAGCTGCGGCGAGATCGTGTCCGTCAACGCATCCGCCATGGCATCCATCTTGGCTCTCGGCGCATCAAAGTCCCATAACCCGACCACGATGCAATGAGACACTGCTTTCCTCCAAGCCGGAAGAACAGCATTCGCCGCGACGGACACGTTCCCGCTCACATCGAGGGCTTGGCACGCGAAGAAGAAATCGCCGCTCGCGGTGCCGTCCCGAAGGGCTTGCGTCACGGCGGCGTTGGCTTCGGGGTCTTCTACCACCTTGCGGGGGATGAGACGGCTGGATGTGACTTGGCCGGCGCTGAAGATACCGTAGGGCAAGGGACCGAAGTCTCCGACGAAGTGGTCGAGGAATCGCGGCGATTCACGGGCTTGGAAGGCAAAAGGCACGCCGCGTTTGTCGAGTTCATCGAAGATGGGCTGGAGAAGAGTAATTACTTCGCTGGTCGACTTTCCGGCGGCAGTCAGGCTGAAGATGCTGAATGAGTTGTTGTAGACGGAGTAGAGCAACGAAGTGTCTTGGGCTAGAATTGGTGGAAGTAAACTTTGGAATGCCCCAATGGCTTCCCAGTAAGCGTCTTGACCAATCTCTGAGTCGTCGAATTGTAGGTGGGCTCCACCAATGGGCCCGTCTTTATGCAGTCTCGTGGTCATGCTGAGCACGACACCATAAGTGCCTCCTCCGCCTCCACTCAGGGCCCAGTAAAGGTCTTGGTTTTCCCTGGGAGTGGCGACGAGATGCTCTCCTTCCGCCGTCACGACCTCCCACTCCAAGACGTTGTCGGCACCAAGACCGTAAAGACTACTGAGGGTAGAGTGACCTCCGCCCATCGTGTAGCCACCTGCTATACCCACGGTTGGGCAAGAACCTCCAACTACCATGTATCCGTGATCATTCGCGACGGCATATGCCTCCCACCCCTGAACCCCCGCTCCAAGTTTCAGCGCTGGGCCGTTGTAGTACTCAGACTCATAGTCCTGAATGACCTGGGTCGATTTTAGGTTGTGTGTCCAGAGTGCTAGGCCGCCTTTACCCGTGGACTTTCCGAGGTAACTTTGAGAATAACTATCATCAGTCTCGGTCCAGCAGGTGGGACACAATGTAACAGCGCTCACTCGTGCCCAGTATTCTTTATCACCAGCCTGATATCATGCACCTTTGCAAATTCGATCCCTGCAACTACATCCTCTGCTCCAGTAACGTTGATAGAGTAGCTGACATACTTGCCCAATTCGCAGGGCTTCTCAATCGGCGGATACGGATCACAACCTTGAGCAAAAGGCCAGCTGACCTCACCTGGAAATGGGAAACTAAACCACCTTTGTTAATCCTTCATCGCCGTTCGGTGTAAGCTTCGACTTACTGAGCTTGGGCAAAGTTCCACGTGTATTGAAGAGCAGCACACCCCGCTGCATCGTAGTAGCCATCGTAAGGACCCCCAGAATGGCAGATACTCCCAACAGGAATTGTCGCAATAAGACGCCCGCCAACAGTCTCATTCAACGAGCTCCAGAGCTCTGCCGACGGCCATTGTTCGTCGCCGGGAATGGGCTTGCAGCCCGTGGCTTGGCTGGCCACAACCGTCACCAAAGCAAGCAAACAACCAAGCGTCCTCTCGAAGCCCATCGTAGTCGCTCGAGGAAGGAATTCAAGAATTCGAGGATTCTACAGTGGGCGCCTTTTAGAAAGAGGTGGAAAGCTCCGAGTTTCTTCTTTTGGCGATTATCAAGTTTATCCGTGCCTTTATGGCGGCGCGTGAGTTCTGCCGGTGTTTGTTATTTTGGCACAGCCGTGGAGTTATTAAAGCATGACGTGGCTTAGTATTTCTGTGCCTCACATCTTGATGCCTTCTCGCATCTATACACAAATTTGGTTGGGACTTGGATAAACAGGATGAACTCGGCATAAACGTACATTGCTATGCCGGAGTTTAAAGATCTCGACTACATACCCATTTCTATCGCCTTTCACGAACGGCCTGTACGAGCGCCTCGAAAGCCCTACGGTCGCCCTCCTCCGTCTCCTGCGCACGATTCAGGCTGCCAAGCACTAGATCACGATTATGCCTGTCCTCCGGTGCGATAGGGGTTGGGTTATTATTCCCAAAATCTACATCACCAGTATCAAAGTTGGCCTCGATCCAAGGGCTGGGGAGAAGGCCGTTGTCGAACGTGATGTAGCGACCGGGAAAGAGCGTAGTCCCCAAATTCTCGGGCTCGCAAAATTGTAGCTGGTATCGCTTCGCGTCGAAGCGGAAGTCCGTGAGGTTGCGCAGGTTCGTACGCATTTCATCGAAGACCTTTTCCCAAGTTCCATCGAAGGTGAAGATGGCGTCGGGGTGGTCCGGATCGTACCTTGCGAAGCCGTACGAACCGGGCGGGAGGGGGGTCCAGTCATGGGTTGGTACTGCCCATTTTTCGATAGAATCCCCGTGAAATACCATGTAGGACACGATGAAGCACCTGTCCAGCCAGAGGGAGGTAAGAGAGGCATGAGACAGGACCCAGTCGAACTGGTCGTTATGCCCTATGACATAGTTGCCCAATGACAAAGTCTTTAAGTTCGGAAAGAAAAGGCCTTTGCCGTCAAAGTAGCCGGGAAATATACCCCAGCAGTCATGGAAACAGAGGGTTAGGTTGGTAAGCTGATCGGAGAAGCAAGGGAGGATGGCTTTTCGGAGGTACGGCTCAAATTCCCTACGCTCGATGCACTCTAAGTCGTGGTCCGGTCCAGCCTCGTTGTACTCCTCGAGTATCAACAGATGAACTTGTTTCATATCCTTGATAACGTCTTTAAAGAGATCGGAGGAGTAGAACTCGTCAAGTGGGGCGTTTTGCAAGTTTTCGAGAACCAGGGATCGGATGGGGGTGAGGTTATTATCCCGGTCGGCGGCGCGTTCCTTGAGGAACCTGAAAACAACCATGAGTGTGTTCAATCTCGCGGGGATGAGCTCGACCCCGTCATCCCAACTGGAATCATTCTCCACGCCGAAGCACTTTGAGGAAAACCTCAGCCGCAGCGCCCTGACGTTCGGAAGCTGGTTAATGCGACTGACAGCAAAGGTAAAGGAAGTAGAGTTGCACTCGTCATCCCAGACATCTTCCTCGTCGCTTTCGGCGCTCTCGATGATGCTGTTCACAGTAACGCGCTTGGCCGCCGTCCGGACCACCTCGTTTTTGACCATTTCGTGCCATTTCTTGAACTCCTCCTCCTCATCGGGGTTCTGCTGGAGAGAGATATCGCCGAACAGGTGCTTGCTGGCGAGGTTGTTCCATTTGCGACAGACCAGTCGGGCGTTGCAGATTGATTCGAAGTTGAGCTTTTCGGGCTCCCATTCCGGGTCGTCTGGTGCGATGAGATGTCCGAGGATGAGGCTTAAGACCTCTGGGGGTAAACTATTTAGCTCCATTGACGACTGAAGCAATAAAGAGGTGACTGGTTGGAGGTAATATGGTCGAGCAAAAATGGCAGGGTAATACGCCGCAATTATAATTTGTATCTTATGGAAGTTCAATGATGAGGAGAATCACTGGGAGTTGGCCATGGCAATCCCATGGCTGCCTGGCTTGCTCGTCTCACCACCGCCGCACAGCATTAACCGCATTGGGTCCGTATTTGGTACGACGCTGACTAACATTTCGAGCGCTGGGCCCAACGCATCGTTATCTCTTGTGGGATTGGCCGTGGCCATTATTGGTGATGGCAAGGTCAATAAATGGCAGCTCTCACTTGACTATTTGATGTTGGGAATCCTCGCTCGTATCCTTGTCCAACGATGCCGAGTCGTGTGGAGAAGGATTGCGGATTGTGAGAGAAAAGGAGTTACGCAATGCAGAACTTTGACGCTGCGCGGGTGAGTCCGACCACCAGGAGGTAGAGCAACCAACGCGATACGCTCGAGAGTCCCCATGACTCCAGAATCCGCACTCCAAGACGCGACACGAGGCGTTCCCCAATATTTCGTGCGGCCTTGGGGGGGAGCAGTTCTCTGTGCAGCCACACCGGGGTCTCAGATTATTGTGTCCATTGGAATATGAAAGGGACCCAAGGGAGTGACTGAGCCGGCGAGCAATAGTATTAGGCAATCTACTGACCCGGGCTATCATGCCGGGTGCTTCCCAGTAGCCAAATCACAGTACTTTGTGGATCGAATCAGTTTTGCCTCGTGGTAGCAGAAAAAATAGGCCGCTGATGCCGGATTTGCCCATCAGTTTAGCTTTGTCGAGGAAACTGCTAGAAGTGTAATGTATTATATATGGAGTGGAGGCAAGCTAGTCTACCATACTAACCTCAGGTAGTATCAAGATATATCGACATGGCCTGCCGTAGAGCTGTGTGTTCTATGTTGAACCATCGATCGATCGGAATGAAAATAGGCATCCACTGAAAGATAAGCGGGGTATAATACTCTTGAGACCCTTAGAGGATGACAGACTCTCTGCATTGCCAGAGATAGGGGGAACTAAGCTATAATACATTGAACACATTGGATATTTTAACAGAGGAGTAGCCTCCGACCAAGCCTAACAAGCACGGACTTAAAGAAGACCACAACAGGGGATATGAGTATGTCCATTGAAGCGCCTTCGGCCAGCACCCCAACCCATCAATATGGAGACATCATAAAGGGATCAGAATGTGCCGACGAAATGGCCTCAGGTGCCATTAAGAGCAGGTAGCAGGGGCATCAGGTGAGATCGATTTCAGGGAGAAAGCATACCTAATAACACACATCAATCAAGCAACCTATAATAGCAAAAATAATAATTTACACTTGAAATAAAGAAACCAACTAGCCTAACCGTAATTGACTAGCTATGATCTTCTATGTTATAATCCTAACACTAGCCCGTTGAGAGTATCGGGTGGATACAACTGGTGAAGGTTCGTAGGGTTATCTGTTTAGGAAATAAGCAAGGCAAACAACTAGTATTCACAATGATATCAGTGAGAAGTGTATATTTAAATGTAGGGGTGTAGTTGTACTTGAATGAGATTCTCGAGGGATTGATACAGAAGCGGGTGGGTGCTCAAGGCTCTAAGCTCGATAATCTCGCCTTGAATCGTCATGAGAGGCAAGAAGACGTCGTAGGTATCGCATCCTGTACACTGAAAACTAGGATGCCGTTTCCGGGGGCTGCCGCGACTTACGCACGTCTTCGGGCTGCCAGGTTCCTCATCCATAGGCAGTGCCATTCCTACACACTCAGCGTCGGTCAGGCTAGGATTCCGGTTGTAGCACAGGGCCAGGCGCCGGTCATGAATATACAGGAGCCACCAGACCCGTTCCTAGCTCTATTTTCTAACCACCCCTGCAATCCGTCGTTTCACCTAAAGCGCTCCTTAAGTATTAGGCTCAAACGCAGTTTTTATTAGTCAAAGACTACAATTTGTTGATATCCTAGGCAGCAAGGACAAAGCTACGGCATTTGGGGTTCTCGGGACACTAGTTTTAATGGTATATGAAACATGAAGGAAGAAGACGCCTTACAATCTTTACACCTACCACTCGCCTCTCTCTCGAGGGTTACATTCGGGCAGTATAGCAGCTTGAGTATGAAAAGGAAGGCTCCCAGTCCCTAATCATCTTCCCCTTACCTATCGTGTGTAACACCCCGAGCCGTCCTCCGCCGGGCAAGCGGCTTCTCAACCACCTCGCTAGCCCTGCTCTCCAGACCGCCCGGATCGATGCGGAAGCTGAAATCCACCACGCCAACCAGCTCGCTCACCACCCGCACCAATCCCTCAAGATCGTCGCATACCAGCGTGCTACACATCCGCACCACGGCCAACTCTGCGTAGCCGCGCAGCTCCGCGTTGCGCGCGCCCAGGGTCTTAGGGTTGCTAGTGACGGCGAGGTCCACCTGCCTTGGCGTCGTCTCGTAAAGTCGCTGAACCGGCAGGAAAGGTGGCAAGCTTCGACCTGTAAGAATCGAGTTTGATAATAAGATCAAAGTTGATAGGACGGCATGATGCGCCTGTTCTGGCCCCGAGAAGACCTCCGCGAGCGCCCGCCACCATCGGATATCTGCTGCCTCTGCGTCGCTATTGGAAACACCAGTTTCCTCGTCTTCAATTTGTTCATCCAAGTCCTCCGTCTCGGGTGTTCGCGTTGGATAAGTTATGGCATAGCTCACAAGCGTTAGGTAGCTCATGATACGCCCACTACGCATGATTATCTCTTTGTACCTCTCAACAGGAAAGCGTCCACCCACGATGGGCTCCCACTGCTGCCACAATATATGAGATTTCATGGACGCCATGAGACGTACAACTTTGCCGAAAATCTTACGCCGAGCCTTCAAGAGTTGGTAGGCAGGCGACGTTCCTGACTCTACGTCGCCTGCCGTATCGTCAAGCTGTGATTGCATAGTTGAAGTTATGACGCTGACATTGTTAGCAAGAAGGTACATTGTCGCGGAACAATCCTGCCGGAGTGAAGACCGATCGGTTAAAGGACAAGGGAAAATTGTCCAGAAGAACGCAATCAGACTGCCTCCAGCAACAACAGCGAGCCGATAAGGAGCCAGGAGAAAGGTTCTTCGAGCTTTGCATTAGCTTGTGACCATCTCCATCAGAAGGTAAAGGGCAAATTGGGCTTACGGGTAGTACGGCTGTCCTGACTGAGTAGCTACAGCTATGCCAAGCTGTCTGACCTGTAGCTCATAGCCGACAATAACAATCTGAGTTATGATGGTAATCATGACAGCTGGAACGAGCCGGGGAAATTTGAAAAAGTAGTGATCAATGAAGGTGAACAACCACAGGAAGACAATAACACCGGGTGTCTTCTGGTCGACGATATACCAGATAACGAGTGAGCAAACCATGCCTATACAGGTGGCCCCGATTCGACAAAAGAAGCCGAAGATAGACTGGCCAGAAGCTGTCGAGAGTGAGTACTTCTCGAAGTAAATCCCCAAGGGAGGCAGGGACATACTAATTGTCATCCCTAAAGCAATAGTAATCATTGCCCAGTCTAGTCTCTGGGTTTGGAAGAATACTTGTGTATTCTCCAAGAATGCCAAGATACCAATCGACATAGCAGCACAAGCGACGCGAAATCCAAAGGCCGACTCCTTAGATCCTAGGACTGCCGAGATCTCACGAAGCCCGTTCCCTAAATGTTGCCAGCCATTGGTAGCAGGAAGATGCTCCGGATTCTTTTTTTGGCTATAGCTATTCCCGTAATAGACGTAGGTCGTATCTATGGTATCCGGGCTCTGCTTTACGTTCGAGTGCTGTTCTTTAACGATACTCGTCAACCACTTCCCCAGCAGGTGTTCGGAAGGGAAGACTAAGCGTCTATGATTCATTGCACCGTCCTCGACTTTCTCGTTGGCGAAGGTGACAAGGTCTTGCACAGCTTCCCCAGCCGCATCCATTAGCTTTTCCATGTATAGAATCACCTCGAGTGGGGCTTGATTCCTTTGCGTTCCGTCACTGGCCGTCAAATGCTGCGGATGGGCTAGGTTTGCTGCGTTCTCTACCGATACCTGCTCCCTAATCCAAGTCCGGAGGATTTTACTCTTTTCTGCATTCAGCTGCCGGACTTTGTTATTCACGAAGCTAGCAGGCCCTTCGGCACCAGGGCTGACCTGGTCGTCGAGGGCCTCGACATCGCCATCGTCCGACCCGCCCCTTCTTGACTTCTTCAATATCTTCGGTTGAGGGAGAATCTCCAAGCAGACGCCAGCACGCTCGAGTCCTTCGTCGATCAGTTCCTCAAGTATCTGGAACGGCATGTGCATTCGTTTCATGGCATCATTCCAAACTTGCTTCTCTAGTGCGTTCTCGCCAATATTCCACGCTCGACACTCGGCGCCTCGCTGAAAGATATCGAAAATAGTGCTCATCGCCACTCTACCGGCCGTCAGTCGTGTTCCTATCTTATAATTAGAGGATAGCAACTCACGTTGGAATCACGACGTTTTGAACTAGTGTGACTGTCTTGACAAGATCTTGAGCGTCAAGCTTTCCCCAAGCTACATCTCTCTTGGCAAAGACCATATCACCATATAGCTTGCCAGCCAAGACTTTTATAGCCTCGACTGTCTCTTTTAGACACTTGGCTGCTTTTGACTCCTTGGTAACACCTTCATCATCCGCCTTCTTCTTCCCCTTTTCCTTCAGCTTCTTTTTATCCTGCGAGGCTTCTCGCTCCTTGCCACTCCTCATCTCGAAGGCAGACATTTCCTCTTTTGCTAAGTCCGCAAGATATTCCTTTTGTTGGCGGATAACCTTTCTGAGCAGGATAATGAGAGCCTTAAGCTCCCCCATCACTACCATACGGCTGCTAATAGGAAATATGAAGAGCGATACCCCACTCGCTAGTCCCATGCCAAACAGCATTGCTAGAAGCTGCTCTTTGACGAAGGCCTCCGCCGCTATAGTCGTGGCTATCGTGGGCCCGACAGTCGTGCTAGTATTGATCAAAATACTATAGATGATCACGGGCAGGTTGAAGCTAGGCAGCTTGACCCTCACCAGATTTGCCAACCAGATATTGGCGAACAGCCATACTGCGCAGACAGCCGACTGCGATGAATTATACCGTGGCGGGGATGTCGCGATACCGGGGGACGGGGGAGGGGAGGTATGAATGCGTGCTTGAATGGAGGTCCAGATGGCGAGGAGGGACATGGCCGAGCCAAGGCAGATGAGAAAGAGGCTGAGGATGAGGTTCTGGATAAACTTGTCGCGTGGCAGGACCGCAACGGCAAGGACGGAGATTATCGGGATTAGATAGCCCTGAGTCGTGAAGTACGTAGATATCACTGTCGACTGGTACATCGATATGCCGATTATAGGAGGGATGGAGCCTCTGCACAAAACAAGAAAAATTAGTATTGGAAGTCCTGGAAGAGGCAAAAAAGGTTTGAGTTCTAACTTGAACATCAACATTAAGGTGGAGCCATCTAGCCCGACCTTGTCCAGGAAGCGCTTCAATGTAGTGGGCTTCTGCTTCGCACCTTCTTCTGCATCGTCACCGGCAGCGGCGGGTTCCAGCTTCCCTGCAGGCCGGCTCAGGTTTCCATTCTCCTGAATTTCCGGGCTCACCATGGTTGAGATAATCGCGGGTCCGTATTGAAAGATGACCACTCCAACGCTGCAACTCGGCTAATCAGTTCCAATAGAATAAGTAAGAGGCCGGTAAAGACGCGCGACAGGTGTATGAACGTTGAGTTTGGTACGACATATCTTAAGACGACAAGATATGAATATCAACGGCCATTTAGCTTCAGCTTCAGCTGCATTTATAAATCTCCCAATAGTGAGGAGAGCAGTTTTTTTTAGTGACAGTGCCGTTACCGGGGTGTTTGGGGGGGGGGGGGGGGGAGGCTCGCCTCATCATGACCTCAGAGACTATCTAAGTAGGGTATTGCCAGCCCTCAATCGACATTTCGGGCGTGTTTACTTCGTGCACTGCAAATCTAACATCTAGGGCTTACCCAAGTAGGAAGGATCTCCACTTTTTAAAGCTTAATATATTTACTATTATAACATTATCGTCATATGTTTCCCTGGCTAAGCTACTCCCTAGTGAAGGCTAACAGGTGAAACAACTCCTCTCATTCCGCGCATTGCCTGTGAAGGAGCCTTTTTTAATAAGAGAGGAGATAGTATTCATCCTTGTGATCTCCTTCGTTCGTCTTATCCCCCCTCCTCTTCAATTTTCGGGTTGGGAAAATGTTTTAAATTTTACCTTCTTGAGCATCACCGGGATTGCCGATAGGATAGGATACGAGCTATCATGAACGACGCAGATTTAGGTGAAAACATCGATCAAGAAGCCCAAGTTATTGAGAGCTATTCCTCCTATGAGGAAAGACTTCAAAATGACGATGCTTATCCAGAATCTAGGTAAGCCGCATGGAACAAGAACCCATATCCCGAGGAGCATGGTTCAGTCTTAACACGATTCACGTTCTTTATATCGCAGCCGTTGGTGGTTCCTCTCATCCGCGTTTCCTATGATCGCAGGGACTCTCGGACCGGTAGCTTCAGCATTTAGTACCTGTGCGCTGGCGCAGCCATGGCGACAACGTCAAGTTCCCGGAGCAGATATCCAGGATGCCCCTTTCGTCGCCAACCCGTTGTGGTATGCTCTCCTAGGAATGCCCCGATCAATACCTAAAGCGCCTCTTCACTGATATATGCTACTATAGGTTGACAATTTTCAATGCCATCCAACTTGTTATCGGCGTCACCTCAAACCTATTTCTGCTCTTCAACATGGCAAGACGAGTCCGATTCAGCCTAGCCCAGCCCATTATAATAACCGGATGGTATTTCATAAGAACTCTATCGAATTGGGGCGCATTGTTAATGAAATATCAACAGGTATATCTCAGCTATATGCCGAGTCTCTCTTACCGCTACTGCCGCTGGGCCTCTGCTCAAAGACATTAATTTCCCAGAAAACGAGCTCATCTGGTCCCAGGCATTCTACTACAGCATTTGGGCAGCCATCCTCTACTTTCTGGATGCTTCTCTCCTGGCTGCTACCTTCTGGGGTGCTTCATCCGGTCACTACGGGAAGGACTTTATGCTAACCTCAAGCCAACGCACTCTAATGTTGCAGACGATCATGTTCCTTACATACCTTCTCCTTGGCTCCCGTGTCTTCTCTCACGTTGAACGCTGGAACTACCTCGATTCTGTATACTGGGCAGATGTTACTCTCTTTACTGTTGGCTTTGGTGACTATGCTCCTAAGACTGCTCTCGGAAGAGCTCTCCTTATCCCATACGTCCTTATTGGTATTATCACTCTAGGTTTGGTTATTAGTTCAGTTAGGAGCCTATTCCTCGAGCGCGGAAAACGTCACATCACCGCCCGGGTCGAGGATCGGAGGCGACGCAGGACGGTCTGGAACATGACACGGAGGGGTGACGATAATATCCTCGAGCCCATCCGCGAAAAGCCCGAATTCTCCCGCAAACAAGTAGACAGAGTTCCAGCAAACGAGTTTGAACGCCGTAAGGCCGAGTTTGCTCTAATGCGCAAGATCCAGGCCAAATCGTCATCTCGAGAAAAGTGGATAGCTATGGCTATATCTGCTTGCTTATGGCTCATTCTATGGTTAGCAGGTGCTGCGGTCTTCGAGAAATCTGAGAAGCCCTATCAACACTGGACGTACTTGAACTCTGTCTACTTTTGCTTCGTGGCCTGGACGACCATCGGATATGGCGATCTCACCCCTGTATCTAATGCGGGCAGATCCTTTTTTGTCTTTTGGAGTCTCTTAGCCTTGCCCATTATGACGATACTTATCTCATATGCTAGTGAGACTGTGGTCAAGATTATCCGACATGGTACTCTCCGACTAGGCAATGTCACGATCTTGCCTGGCGACGAAGGCTATCTCTTCAATATAAAGCATATCATCAGCAAGATTACGTTTGGCAAAGCCTTCCCGGGTTATCTGGACTCTGTATCTACAGAGCTTGCCAAATCCTCAGAGCGCACCAGTCAGCAATTTACTGAGATCGCCACCGTGTCCGACGGAAACGTCTTCCAGGACGATAGCAGAGGCCGCCCCAGTACCTCCGCTGTCAACCAAAGGGTTTCACAGACCCATCGCCCACAACGCACTCGCGATCCCTCCCGATACACGTCCGGAGTCCGGCAGTCACTCTCCCCCCTCCGCAATCCCCACGGCGAACTTCCCACTGGCACCGACTTCCACTTCCTCCTTGTCTCCGAGATCCAAGCCATCTCCACTCACCTCAAAGAATCCAAGCCGCGTCGCTACACTTTTGACCAATGGGCATGGTACCTCAAGCTCATCGGAGAAGATGAACACGACCCTCGCACGCACTGCAAGGCCAAGCCAAACGAAACGCGTCGTGACCCCAACGATGGGGGTTCGGTGAAAAATCTGACCTGGTCTTGGGTTGGGGATTCCAGTCCTTTACTGGCTAGCCAGGAGGAGAGCGGGTGGATCCTGGACAGGCTGATCAATAGGCTCTGGGAGTCGTTATCGGTAGAAAGCAGGCGACAACTAAGGAGCGACGCCAGGGTGGCGCACGGGGAGGCACAGGGAGGTCGATGATTCGGATGAAGATGGAGGCATTAAGGAGAAGCAAGGATGGTACCCGTGGTCATCTACAGATACGATGAATTTGAAGGATGTTCCATGCTACGTTTTTGCCTAGTTATATGCATGGGATGAGCTTGGATTTGGCAGAACAGGGTGGGGCAAGGTGTTCCAGGAAGCAAGCAATTTATATGATCTCGCCAGTTCTCAAGCCACTCACCACATATCGCTTTACACGGAAATCAAACTAAGTTATTTTATATAAGACGACTGTCTAGGTGTTATGCTAAGTTGAAGGCAGTTATGGGCACTAACTTGACGTCATACAGCACAGCATGTATAACCAGCTTCTGTAGTAATTCTACCGGCATATATTTCCTGGAACCCCCACCATAGCCCCCAGCACCTCATCATTGAGCAGAATATGGTAAGAATTGACGCGGTACACCTGCGACCAGCCTTTTCCCGCCGGCATTTTTCAGGGCTAATTCGACGTTCCTGAAGGCCTGGCCAATCTAGGGCATTTGTCTCCTTGTAGAATTCCCCCGTCGCGGGATCCCAGCCCCCTAGGTGCCGGTGCGTATCGTCAGCAGCAGCATGAGAAAGACGCGTTCGAAAAAGTCGATCGTTCACTTCGCGGTTGCCAACGTACCCTGTCCTGCGCATTCAATTCGGTCGCCTACACGGACCGCCTGGCTGTAATGGAAGTTGGCCTTGTTTCTCTGACCGACGCCGTCGTATGGGTAATATTCGAGGTGCGACATGGCTGTTTGACACTTCGAGGTAGCGGGTATGGCCGAAGGAACGAGTTGTGGTTGGCAAAGTTGGTTGTATGGACCGGTTTAAGTAGAAGAGAGAGGATGGTTCAAATAAGAGACTCCAAAAGTGACATCGTCTTCGGCGATCCCAATCCGGTCATTCCTTTCCATCTAAGGCCTATATCTCGGAAGAAAAAGAAAAAGAAAAAAAGGCCGAATAAAATAATATATTTTCTCGTATCCTCCGAAGGTTGATGTAATCTATATGAGCTGGACTGTCGAGCACGATTTGAGCCCGAGCGGCACCGATATTGCAGCGCTCAAGTCGGCCGGAGCGCAGGCGGAGTAAGCCACCACCATCGTAATTTCTACCCCTGGTGGTCAAGGCAGGGGTTCTAAGAGTAGGCTCTCGGGAATGATGCGCGAGTGAATCCGCATCGGAGCCGGTACCGAGCACGGTGACAAGTGCTCGTGCGTCCATCAGGGTGACTTTGATTTTTGTTTTCTCGGAGGGATTGTCCCGCTCGGGAAAGGACGGACGGGTCGGTCGGAATGTACAGCTGCTGCTTCGGTAGATATATTCGGCCAACAGTTCGCCACCGCATTTTGGCGTCTAAAGGCAGCCCCTTGTCGTGGGCACAAATCTACCAACCTCAGGACCATCTAACCTGACCTTCGTGAACGAACTGGAAAAATATGGCTATATTGCGACGCAAACAAATAATCAAAATGGCATTCTAACTATGTAGATCTGGCTCCCTCCCGTCTCTATCACGGTATACCCTAGGATATTTTGTAATTTCTTCTTCATGGCCAAAGCCCATGTCTTAACATCGCCCGCTTCTCGCCCGCCACTAAATTCATATCCAGACTTGAATTCCTTCTCAGGCCTCGGGGTTGAGTGTCTGAGCTCGCCTTGTCAACTGGGCTGCTAGATCGGTCACCTCATCCCGCTCCCGCTTCCATGTTAAGACGTGCTGTTTGATATATCGCATCTGAACCTTCAGGTTACGGTTCATTCGAATAAGTTCACCCATGTCCCTATGAATCTGCCCGACCATCCTCAGCTGTTCTACCACCAACCTTAGAAGATCCGATATCTCTGGTTGGTGAGTCCCCGGATCAGGTATTTCGTCATCACCTTTTTCAAAATCCTTCATCTCGCGAACAACTTCGCGGAAGCGACCGGCGATATCGTTGGCAAGGTTTTCATAGGTGTTGATTCTTTCAATGGCCCTATTTCGGCGACGTTTTATTTCCTCTCGGATGGCGTCCGCCATTCGAGCCATCTCCAGTCCCTCTCGCTCTACCACGAGCATTCTGGAGAAGGCTAGGCCGTAGTCTTGGATGTCTCGGATCAGAATATCAAAAGGGTATGGAGGGCTGCAATGTGCCGTGAAAGGCACGTTTATATGACACCCAGGAGGGTTGAAGAATCTACGCCGCTCTTCAAAGCTACCCGGGTCGTTGAAGAAACAGTAGTTTTCGTCCGTGTTGAAATCTCTCAGGAACGTTCTCGCGGCCTGGATGGCGCCATAGTGAATATCCTGAGGCTTGATGGCATCGTATATTAGATCAAGCAATTGCTCATTGGTGACCGGGGTGTCGTCGTCTATCGAAGTAAGGGGGTTGCCCCTGGGCTGAACCAATGAGTGTTGCTCAAGCGCTGCTATTGCGCTCTCAAACATCTGAAGACTTTCGTCCTCGCTCGACTGCGACATTTTACTGCTAAGAGTTTTTCGTTGCTTCAGTGGGGTTGTTAGTTTTGGTTTAAGGGAGAGGGTTTGCTTTGGAGATGCGGATGAAGACTCAGGAATATTCCAGAGAGAAGAGGCCATCCTCAGTATATATACAGAGAGAATGAATGCTATGATGTTTGCGCGATAGTTACACATTTGCATTGCCATTTGGGATCTGCTTTGATATCGTTTAATAGGCTAGAATAACTTTGGACGAGCAAACAAGAGACTCTGTCCTGGCAACAAAGTGCCGAGACAAAGAAACAAAGAGTACCTCAAAGATTTGAAACAGGAAGAGGGTATACAATAGGACGTGAACAATTCGACCATTGTCGACACCACAAGAAGAGCCTTGTTCCTTGAGATTGGACATCGTCCTTCACAAAGGCTTTGTGTAAGTCGAAGCAGGAAGAAATCGTATGGCCAGCCGGCAGCAACCTGCGACAGCTGTGAATAGAAAAAACCCGAATTTTGCGGCATTACCTAATTCAACATTGTTCGTTCACCCCACATTGGACAACAATTGAATGATTCATTGTTCTGCGTGTGTCCATGAACATCCAAGCCCAGCCCCCATTGTTCTCGGCGCCAATCCCTTCAGCTTGATTTCCTTGACTCGGTGGTTTCTTTTCCCTTTTCATTTACATTCGTGTACATTGTTTTATGTCTTCTTTGTCCTCGGCTTTATCTTGCTATTCTCAAGTAGTCCCGTTTCTCTCGGAAAGAAAGGCGGCCACTATCCCGCCCATGCGATGACTTCCACCTCGGGCGAGGATACCCCATCACGCTGTACAGCGTCACCACCGGACTCCCCAGCCTACGAGACTTCCAAAGTGATTTCAGATGACGACAAGAGCAAGCTATCTGAGAAACTCGCGCACGACGCTATCGCGGTTTCAGACAAGATCCTCTCCGAAGTTTCCAGCCTGCTAGAGCTCCACGCGACAGTTGGAGAGAATGTCGACGACAAGCCGCACAGCCTCCGGCTAGTCAAGCCCAAGATCCTTCTCGGAAACCTCACGCGCCAGTTGAAGCGGGAAAAGGCCGGCGCCGAGAGGTACCTCGAGGAGTTCAAGGGCGCAGAGGACGATTTGGAGAAGAGTCGTGCGTTTACTAGGCTTTCTTGCTTAAATATTACGTTTTATGACATTCTTTGGACCATCATCAAGAAGCAGCGGGGGTTGATCTCTGCGTTGCGCGAGGTCGAGGTGCCGGTGTCTCACAAGCCCGTGCGCGAAGGCACGAAACGCAATCTTACAAAGGTGGATGCCATGGTGGATAATGGCGCCGAATGGATCAAGGTCATAACGGCGGATCCAAGACGCCTTGTCTTCCAGATGACCAATGCCGGATGGGACTGGGACGCCGTGGAGGGTGAACCCGGCATTGAGATCATCGATCGGGAGGACTCGGGCATGGAGGCATTAGAGATGATTCGAGATCTCATCGCCGCCGCATCAGTCTCTCGCGCTGGGCGCTACTACTACCGAACACCGCGTGTTCGGGTGGTACTTCCCAGGGTTATAGAAGGGCAAGACAGTCATATTGACTCACTAATCAACATCATCCGCGGTCTGGGCGAGAGGTATAATGTCACACTTATAGTTCAATGCGGGCCCGACGTGTTGTCACCGGAGCCTAACGAGCCCCCACTGGAGGATATTTTACTGAGGTTGCTACCTCGAGAGGATTTTACCTTTACGCCGGTCTTGAACCTCGACTGCACCATCCTCTTCAATTTGGGATCGGACACGGCACATTTTACTCCGGACACCTTCGAGTCCAGACACGAGGCCAGAATAAAAGAAGACCTCGACGACGAGCGGAAAAACGGTCCACGGTTGCCCAAAAACATATACCCGGCCCTCGGCGGCCGCAAACTGGTCTGCACGGAGCAAGTCGCTGTTAATTTCCTCAATACCGTTTTGGATATCGGGACGGAGACGGAAATTGCGCGTGCGAAACTTCTCATCCCAGACGAGGAGCCCCCGGGTACCGAGATCTCCGAATCCGAAAGGAAAGTCCTGCTTGAGGAGTTTCAGAAGCTATCGGTGCATGCCGTCCCGGACGATCTGCAGTTACCGATCAGGGTCGTGAAAACGCCGAGTGCCGCCGAAGTCGAAGCGTTAGTTCAGTCCGGTGCCTTGCCACGGATGCTGGCCAACCTGGACGAGAAGAAGTTCAAGTCGATGAACATCTCCGCGATCTTGCAGGGCTGGGTGCATGAGCAGACGACTGTGACTTCGAACCGCCAAGTTATGAACCTTCTGAACCAGATCTTGGATGACCCCGACAACGAGGATAAGAAGGCTACAAATGCGTTCCAAGTGTGGATGGCGCCGTTCGGCAGGAGGCTTGCTGCAAAACCGAGGCAGTATCAAGAGGGCGAGATATCAGAGGTGTCTTGAATCTTACGATATCCAATAGAGCCTGGAGTGTAGGGAGGCATTCACGCGGACTTTCGTTCTTATATTGCATTATAAACCAGCATTCGCATCTTGTTCCACAGCATCGCATTTTCACACGTCTACAACGTCTGTTGGTGTTGGTCACCCGGTTATAGTGGACAGAACTCTAAAGCGAGCGGGACGAATCATCCCACTCATTAATATGAAGGGTAGCTCGAACTCTCAAATTTCACGACTCCTTGCTCAAATTTCGTTTCAAAAAAAGGCTCAATGTTGATTTCGCGCCCTCTAGCCACTGTATGTGCCAGTCTAATTCAGCTCCTCTTAAGAAGGATCGCTCTTTAGATAAGAATTTCCATCTAAAGGAAAATTCCTACGAAGAAGATTCTATTCTAGAACATTACTCAAGCGAGGATTCTCATAAGAGATAATCCCTCCTAGGAGCCTCCTTCGACCCACTTTGATGATCTTCCCAACTTCCTGACTAACAAGGTAGAGGTAGACGGGCTGTTGAAAGCGGTCTCTGGCTAACGAAATGCGGGAATGCCAGTGCCTTATCCGAACTTTTATATTAGCGGGCCCTAGCATGTTAATTCTATTTCTTGTTCGAAACGTCTAGAACGAGACAGTTAGTTCTTTACTCTACTAACTACGATTAAAGAAGCAAGGAAAGCAGCCAGAAATACTAGTATCGGTGACAATTTGTAACTTACTGAATTGGAAGTGGATAATGTCTCCATCTTGGACAACCTATGAGAGTATAAAGTTAGGTGCTGTATAGTATCAGGAAGAATCGGAATACCTACATAAGTCTTTCCTTCTTGTCGGTATTTCCCAGCAGCCTTGATTGGGGCCATGGACTTGCTGCCTTCGCAAAGATCATGGAAGTCTTGGTACGCGACTACTTCAGCCTTGATGAATCCCCTCTCAAAATCGCTGTGGATAGCTCCAGCAGCTCGTGGCGCTAGACAACCCCTTGGGATGGTCCAGCATCTTACTTCCTTCTCACCAGCTGCGTACCGAGTTAGCGCGAAAAATGAATCCAAGATGTGGCTGACTATGAACGCACCGGTGAAGTAGTATTGCAAGCCAAGCTTATTGAACCCTTCAGTGGTGATTTTGTCTAGCCTTGACTTGACTTTGATGTCCTTGAGGAACTCGGCTTGTGCAGCCGGGTCATCCTTCATGCTGTGAAGTTTCTCTTCAAACTCAATAGAGAAGGGAATGATGTCTCGGGGAACGCCTCCGTGCTCAGTCACCCACTTGGCGATGAGCGGCAGGTACTTGCTCTTTTGCCTGAGGTAATCCTTCATCGTCAAGTTGACAAGGTAGATGGTGGGCTTCGTCGTGATGAGCTGTATCTTCTCGTTGATGAGTGAAATCTCGGCGGGCGTCCAGGTTCCATCTCTGACTGGCTTATCCTTTTCCAACAGCTATTATTTCACACGATTGTAAGCACGTTTAAACGGTTAAGCCTATAAGACCGGGAAATTTGGCCTCACAGCTCGGATCTTCGTCGTTGTCTCGGTGAAGAGAGGTAGCATCTTGTATTTGCCACCTGCCTTCCTAACGAGTGCTTCCTCGGCAACGATTGTCTTGTCCAGAATATCTAAACGGGGGGGTTAGCTAGCGTCAAGCCGATTCAACAGGCAAGAACAAACCCAGGTCTTTCTTGCAAAGCTCGCTTTGGATGGTGTCTAGAAGATGCACTGATTAGTTTCGTAATATTAGGGGACTTCCAAGGATGAACTTACTCAAGTCTCGAACGGGATCGATTGAGTCATCGACATGCAACACTTGATCGTTGTCAAATGCTCTGTCATATAAAGTCGGAGTTAGTGTGAGGGCGCAGCAGTTTTCGTGATGAATGCCTTACCTGACAATGTGGAACATGCCATCAACGGCCTGGATATGGGATAGGAAGGCATTTCCAAGCCCCTCTCCTTGGGAAGCACCCTTGATCAGGCCAGCAATGTCGGTGACCTGCAGATATGGCGGGTACATCGAGGGCGGCTTCCAAAGGTCACAGAGAAAGTCCTATAGATATTGCTTACTTCAGCCATCCGTTAAATATCTTCGCTGTAGAGTATCTAAACTTACATATCGAGCGTCGGGAACAACACACCTGGCCTCATTGGGCTCAATCGTACAAAAGGGGTAGTTCTCTGCGGCGGCGCTCTGCTCAGTCAAGAGATTGAACAAGCTCGACTTTCCCACATTAGGCAGACCAACGCATCCCATTTTTAGGTTCTTACGAACCCTCCCGAAAGCAACAACATTGTCCGTGACAGCTTCAACCTTCTTAGGAGGCATATTGACTTTATACCGGCTGGCGACAAGTGAATGATTTTGTTTAAGGGATCGCTTGATCTTGGAGGGGTAAAAAGAGGCAAGAATCCTGGCAAACTTTTTTTTTTAGCTACTCATGCCCCGCGGTGCCCCGCACCCCTTGGCGCACAATACAATGCAGGGTTTTTGAGCTTGAGGGCTGCTTTCCTATTGGATGACTAATCACCTGGTATGCATTTATGCGATTATGCAAATAAGGACTTGCGCATCATCTACACCATAACGGAGACATAGATAGCGTCGCATCGTAGCGAACCGCAACGCGGGCATCGAGACCCCCGAGCAGCTCGTCAACGGGACCATCGGTGCCTTGGCTCTCTGGGAACCCACGCCACAGTTCGCCATCAACGAACTCGGCGAGGACGCCGTCGTGTTCCAAGACCGGAGCGTATACCGCGAAATTGTGAACCTGCAGAGCACGGCGACGAAGCTAGCCGACGCGGAGAAAGCGCGCGCAAATCGTAGAGTTCGTGAGGGCCTTGCACGAGGCGCAAAGGATGTTCAGGGAGGAGCCGGAGGAGGAGCTGTATCAGCGGGTTGTCGATGTAACGGGGTCAGAGGCGGATGTTATCGAGCAGACGTGGGGGACTCATGGGTGGGTGGGGGAGGCACGTTGGTGGGGGATATTTTTGGAGGTTTTGAGAGAGGAGGATCCGTGGGTCGCGGGGGTGGGGGGGAGGGATGAGTTGACGGAGGAGGGGATTTTGGAGCTTGTCGACACGAGCATTTTGGAGGAAGCGCTTGGGTTGACTCTTGAGGAGTGAGTAGATTGGGGGTTGGTTACTCGAGACTTGAGAGAACGGAATTGGCCGCCTTGCGTATAGCGGACTGCCTTGGAGAAGTCTCCATGTTAGCGAATGGAGCGCAGCACCACTCTTCGGCGACGAGGAGTTGCTTTGTCTTGTGACATCTTCCTTGAGTCTTGCTGGAACATATACGCATAGCTTTGTTCAGCAATTACATTCTTCCGAGCTCCAAAGACAATAGCCAAAGGGCATAATGTCCAGAAAATCACACTGGCCTAAGAAACATTGTAGTGCTCCATATGAAACAAGGGATGACAAGGAGACCTTGATATCCTCAGTTGTCATACAACTTGAAGGAAAGGAACATCAAGGACTGGGAAAGTCAAAGGATATCTCATATTCTTTCACGACGAGTTCAGACAATCCTATTATCCTCACAATCGGCTTACGCCCATATAACCACCCGGAACATCTCGAAATCCGATCCAGATTATCAACTCAACTCACACTTCACTCACTTCACTCACTTCACCCCCAACTCACACTTCGCTCTGCGACTCTAAGACTGTCTAACAGTTCCAATTAACTCAATAACCACCAGAAAACACATTCACAAGCACCAATACCAAATTTAACCACAAAAAGCAAAATGGCCGACTACATTCCAGCACCATGGGCAGATTGCCTAGAAGCCCAGGCCTTCCTCCGGGAAGCATTACGCGCCAACGGCTCAGAGCCGCGGTACTTCGAGCTCGAATGGTTGTTAAACGTCGGCATCCAGCCGTGCCCCAACAGGCCGGTCTGCCCGGATTGCTACCGTTTCACCTTCGGGCTCCTGCGGCTATCGCGGCTACTCTACAGTGACATTCAGATAAACAATGTTCCCACCGTCGACGTGCGCGCTGACATGAACGCCCTGGTGACTTCTGCGCTTGCTATGATTCATAGCTGTCCGACTTATACGGAGCACGCCAACATGTTGGGGGAGGAGATTCAGCTTAGGATTCTTGCGGAGGAGCAGGTCAACCGGGAAACGGAGGAGCAGGTGGGAAGAACGGTGGAAATGGATGTTAGTATCATTCTGGATGATCGGAATGATATTGGCGACCCCATGGACGTGGATAAACATCCTTCGGAGACTGTCAACGAGAAGAAAGAGAGTGTCCCCATCCAAATCCAAACAGGCAAGCAAATCCAAACAGGCACGAAAAGAGAGCATGAAAATGCTCCAGGAGGATGCGAAGACTCTTCAGAGAAGGGAAGCAAACGTCTCATCGGAGAGGCGTCCAGCTTCGAAACCGCTCGACGGTAAGTCGCCGCACCCCTACCTTGGTGTGCCACCGCCCCCGATAGTTTATGGATGATCCGAGGCCCTCAATCGTTTAGATTTCTTCTCCTTTTTGTCCCCCTTCCTTCGGCAACGGGAATTGTCGCGCTGGTTCCCCTCTTTCTTACCCAAGTTGCAAATTAGCCCAAGGGCATACTTTACTTCTATTCTTTCATAGATCGTTGCATGGCTTTGTTTGATTTCTTTCTTTCAACACTCAAGTTCTATTTCGCGTTTTGTTAGTTTTGGTTTATGGGCTGATACTAGGCAAGTGTCTAGCGGCATGAGAGGGAGGTAGAGGGCTTCGACACAGGCATGTGTAAGGACAGGTAAATAGAAGCTTTTGGTTTTATTAAACACCTTTTCTCCTTCGAGTGAAATTTGGCGACAATGATGCGATAATACCTTGGACAATTGTGACATCGAAGGTAAGAGTGGTGGTGGAGAAAACGGGGGACGGGAGACGGGAGACGGGATGGAAGCGAAATTACGAGAAACGGGTGGTGTGAGGTAAGGCTGAATTGTTCCAGGGGGTTTAGCTCTACTATTAAATGTAGAAAAGGTTGTATAAAACTCAAGACCTTCTAATGTGGCATCATAAACAGTCTAGACATGTTGAAAACTGGATCAAGGATTCGAGTCGAGTGCCGGCGTTCGCTCGTTTTCGAGGCGCCAGTCAATACGGTATTAGATCTCATTCACCTATGAGCTGGGTCCGCCAGGCTGGAAATTCATGCTGTACCCTCCCGACTTCTCGTCCTTGGTAAACTGAAAGTTATCCGTACTGAGGCCGAACGGGCGAAGGAGACCGTTCCCGAGCTGAAACAATTCTCCTGTCAGCCGAGCGTCTCTTGTCTAGTCTGGACGCGCAAGGCAGACGACTCACCTGCTTCAACTTGCCCCACATCTCCGCCATTTCAGCCTCCTGTGCCGCCTTCGTCCTGGCAGGCAGGAACCGCAGCTGGGTCAGCACAATCCTCCTATCAGCCGGGCCCAGGTTGTCCATGGTCGCCAAAAGCTTGTAATCCTCCTCAGCACCCGCGAGGTTCTGCCATCCGGCCAGCTCACTTCGCGCCCTCGCTCTCCGCATCAGAGCCTTTGCTCTTATCCTCTTGGTATCTTCCACACGCTTCTTCTTGGCCTCCTTGACAGGATCAATGACTTCCGGAGCAGGGGCGGCCTTGGATGCGCCGGCGCTGATGATCTCCTCTTCCACGGCATCATCATCCCCATTGCCGTCCTTTTCCCCGCCAGGGCTTTCGCCGACCTCGGCAGCATCCTTCTTCTCGAGACGATTCAAAGCGTCCAGGGAGGCGGTGGCGCTATCGATGGCGTCCTTCCACTCTTCTAGTTTCAGGTGGCACGCCGAGACGTTGCATTTCAGCACGGCAATCTCGTAGTCGAGATAATGCGGGCAGGCGGAGACGGCCTCGTCATACTTGGCCAGGGCGTCATTGTACCGCTTGGAGGAGAACAAACGGTTGGCCTCGGCCTTTCTCTCGAGGGACTCTTTGAGGAGGTTCTATTCAAAGGTGTTGATCGGTACTGTTAGTAAGCAGGTACAAGTTCATGTCAAAAGAAAAGGCAATCGCAATCTTCCCCGGTCTGTTCGCCGCGAACGGGCAACAGAAAGAAATTCGGGGTCTTGGGGTTCATAGTGTAGATAGTGGAGCGGGAAAAAGCGGAAGCGGAAGCGGAGGCGGGAACAAAAGATGTCAAGGATATCAAAGGGGGGACAGATAACAGGGTTGTAGCGGACTAGCGCATGGCATTATGGCATTGGGCTAAGAGATTTGGATGTACGTTTTGTGCAGGTGCTGATGATGATGGTGATGCAATGCGGAACTAAAATGGTTTGAGTTTTTTGTATTTTTTGATGGGCCCCTTACCGCCTCTTCCTCGGGAGTGAAAGCTAGGGATGGCTGGTGGTCGGGTTGCTCGGCGGTAGCGGTGATAGCGTCAGGTACAGGGACGGTGACGGAGGGAGGGTCGGGTAGTGATAGGTCGGGGCCCCTGGGAGGTGGAGTTTGAGGGGCTGCGGATGATGACATTGTGAGCCGAGGGAAGCTTGTTTCCTTTTTCTGTTCCCTTCGAGGTGAGGGCGTTTTTTTTTTTCCTTTTCGATATCGGCAGACGTGCAGGGAGGGTGTGAGTTCGAAAGTCGAGCGAGGTCAATGGGATTGCGGAGCCGAGAGTGGTGATGACGTTGTGAGACGAGATTGGATCAAATTGATGCGAGATGAGCACAACCCAAGCACGGAAGATTCTGTCGTCGAGTCGTTCAGCGTTCCCTCGGTTTCATGCTGCAACCATCCAATGTCCTTTTTCGATGGGTCCGTCGGTCCGGTTGGGACAAGGGAGCAGGGGGAGCCTGAAGGAGTTGAGCCCTACGAAAGATTAATCGGGAGCAGAGGATTGATCCATGACGGAGCCCAGGACTGCAAGACCTTGTGTTTGTGCTTAATCTGCTCTAGCGTCGTGTGCGTGCTTTGCCAGGCCCTCAGCAGTTGCAGTAGTGGAGTTGTAGCCAGGCCAGGCCAGGCTGGGCGGGCTGGCTCCACGTGCTATGACCTCAGGCAAAGATCCCCCCTGGACCTAGCACTGGACCTAGAACACGACGAAGCGTTTGGCGCTATCGCCGGAGAGGATTAGCTCGGTGTAGGAAGGTCGATTCGATGGACCAGTCCGGAGAGGAGCCGGGATCAGCAAGACCTTGATGGGCCGAAAGCGTGCGATTGATTAAAAAAAGAAAAAAATTTCATGCGACGGATTCGCAATCTTGGCCCAGGTACGCGAGACTTCACAGATAGAGGACAAGAAAAGAAGACAGAGGGAGAAAGAGGACAAGGGGAAAATGGTGAAAGACGAGAGACAATGATAAGAGAAAAAAAATATTTCCATCTACCCCGCCCCCGCCTTCCCCAAGTTTAATTCGAGTCATCAAGCTTGTCGTCCCCGGTCGAGCCTGCCTGCGCTTTCCGGCATATCTCTCTCCCGCTTACCGAGGACGAAGGAAAGGGCGGCGTCGTGACATCTGAAGTATACGAAGACCTGTCAAAAGTACACGACGAGGTACAATTGTACACCTGTACACCGACCGCACCGAGAATTCCCCTTGTTGGGACCTGCCCAGAAATATTAGTCACAGCACAAGCGCAATCTTGATTCGGAGCCAAGGCCGGAGCCACCTTCCTTCAACAGAACTCCCTCCCCAAGCTTTATAGCTCCTTCCATTTCCCCAGAAAGCCGGGGCCACATTCCTTCGTTGCTCAATCTCCATTGTTCCTTCGTTGCTCCTTCATTGTTCAGTCCATCAATACGAAGTAGAACTTTTTCCCCAGTCGAGCTATAAAGCTCTCCCCTCTTCCCCAACCCGTTCTTCATTCACCTCTCCAACTCCATCATCAATTCTCACCAAACACCCACTTACCAATTATATTACGAACTTCGTCTACCGCCACAATGGCTCTTAAAACAGAGTACGTCCAATGCCCTCCCCTACCTCTACCCCAAGTTATCCCTCCAATCGAGAGAGAGAGAGAGAGACAAGTACTAACCTAAACTTCACCCACAGCTTCCCCCCCATTCGCGCCTGTCTCTTCGACATGGACGGCCTCCTCCTCAACACCGAAGACCTCTACACAGACTGCATAAACGCCGTCCTCGAACGATACAACCGCCCCCGCCTCCCCTGGTCCATCAAAGCCAAGCTCCAAGGCCGCCCCGGTCCCGAAGCCGCCCGCCTCTTCCAGGACTGGGCCGACCTCCCCATCGACGAACCCGAATACCTCACCCAGCTCTTTTCGCACCAGCGCCGGTTATTCCCCCTAGCGGAGCCCCTGCCCGGCGTGAGCAGGCTGCTCTCCGACCTCGGCCGCACGCGCTACTTCGAGGTGAAGAAGGACGAGGACTCGCGGAGGAGGGTACACATCGCTCTTGCGACTAGCTCTCACACGACGAATTACAAGCTGAAGACGGACCATTTGACCGAGCTGTTCAGCGTGTTCGAGTCGCCGAGGAAGGTGCTGGGCGACGATCCGCGCATCGCCAAGGGGAGGGGAAAGCCGCTTCCGGATATCTTCTTGCTGGCGCTGAGGACCATCAACGAGAGCTTGCCCGAGGGCGAACCCCCCGTCAAGCCCGAGGAGTGCCTCGTTTTCGAGGACAGCGTCCCTGGTGTCGAGGCCGGCAGGAGGGCAGGCATGAGGGTAGTTTGGGTGCCTCACGACGGTTTGCTGGAAGAGTACAGCGGAAGGGTGGAAGAGGTGCTGGCTGGAAGGACCGGAGAGGCAGGCGACGTCGATTTGCATCAGCTCGGAGAGCTTGGCGATGGCTGGGCTGACATGTTGGCGACTTTGGAGAACTTTCCTTACGAGCGGTACGGCATGACGATTCCTGATCCGGCTGTTGAGAAGGAGGAGTGCATGGCCGAGAGGGTCAATGGTGAGGTCATCGTCGAGCATGTCAACGGCAAGGTCAGCGGCAAGGCCAATGGTGTCAACGGTGTCAACGGCGTCAATGGCGTCAACGGCAAGACCAACGGCACTGCCAATGGCCACGTTAACGGCAACACTAATAGCGCGAGCATCAAGGTCAACGGCAATGCTTAAGCAAGCAAAGGGTGCGGTCCCTAGTAGAGTTATAAGAGAGGAGGGGAGAATAAGAAAAGAAAAGAGCGGGAAAATAAAAGCGGCGACAGCGGTTTGATTAGACGAGATGATTCTTTACAAAAAGTTAGCTAGGGGCGAGCGACGACGGATTTGATACACACCTCTCTCTATTGCTTTATAGAATGAAATAGATAAATAAAAAGCGACGAACGAATTCACGACAACAACAGCATTAGCAGATGAAGGATACCCAGAAACGTGTTGAATCTTCAATCTCCTTTCAAACTCCCCTTCGCTCTCCAGCCCGATCCATCAACACAGCGCCACGCATCCACACTTTGAGCAGCAGCAATCAAAACGTAGAAGTCAAAACTTCATTTCCATTTCATGTTTTATGTTCTACACACAAGTCCTCCGCCGCCCCAACAGAGCAGCGCGAGCTAAGTCTGCCCAGTCCCTACGCACAAGCTCTTCTAAATGTCCCAAGTCGCCCAAGCCAACACCGCCCGAGACGCCAGCAAACCAGTGCTGAACCCTCCTTCCAATGTATCCCTTTCCTTCCCTCTGAATCAAAATGCTATCGCTCATTCGCTCATTCGTTCATAAGATAAAAGCCGCAAAAAAACAAGAAAAAGAAAAAAAGTTGAATAAACACTCCACTCAACCCCCAGTCCATCCTCAATCCTTAGAAGAAAGGCTGGCTAAAAGACCCAGCAGCCGCCGTAGCCCGACTCGGCGGTTCATACCAATTCTGGTATGGATGATTCGGCAGACTGAAATCCGCAAACGATAACGGATTAACAGCCGCCTTCATCGGCGACGGGGCAACGATGGGCGTCTGCGATTGCGTCGATTGCGTGGCGTTGTTCATCATATGATGATGGTGCTGCTGCTGCTGCTGCTGCTGTTGGGATGCCGGGGTGTGCATCTGTTGGGAATGCGTTATCGGTCTGTGCTGAGGCCCATGTTCATACTGGGGTTGTTGGTGATGGCGATAGTGATTGTGATGATGATGTTGTTCTTGATGCACATGCTGCCGAGGTTGCTGCTGCTGAGCCTGCATCGGGGGAACCTGCTGCGCAGCTTGACCCTGCCGCACAACCGCAATCGGATTCTGCCCGGGACTCTTCCCCGGCCCAAAAAACTTGGCAGCCAACCCCCCATCACCCGAACCCACACCGCCTGCTCCTCCAGCCCCAGCACCAGCTCCAGCACCAGTTCCAACCTCATCCCTCCCCCAAGCCTTCTTCAGCTCCGCCATGACCCTGCCCAAACCCCACCCGGACTCCTTGGTAATCCTCTGCAAAATCTCGAGAACCTCGTCCTGCTCGCGGGGGTCCGTCAGCACGCTCGACGCGATGGCGAGGCTGCGGATCGCCACGGACGAAACGCCGCGGTCCTTGACGTGCGCGACGATGCCGCATACTTGGTGCGCGTGGTGGAGCTGGATGGCGCGCATCTCTTCGGAGGCGTGGCTCGGTTCCAGGGGGTGCGTTTGCGCGAGGAGGCATTGCGCCGTGTGGTAGAAGAGTCGGCCGACGATGGCGGCGCGCTTGATGAGCCTTTTGTGTGTGACACCTGGAGTTAGCTACGTACATCCAACCCACAATCTCCGCATCGCTATCGCCAGCTTGGCTTGGGAAAAAGGGTAAGAGGAAAAAAGGTCGGCCTCACCAAATGTTGGGAAACGCCGACTTGGAGTCGGTCTGCGACGGATACAGATACCCAAAGGGATGCATCGTCCTCGGACAAGCACTATTCCAATCGTCGCACAACCTCTTCAGCTCCCTCCACTGCGCCAACCTGTTCGCCAACCTCACCTGCTCATCCCTCGGCGAAGCCTCCTGGAACTTCGGAATCGTCGCGCGAAAGTTCGCAATCTTCCCCACGATGTAAAAGATGCGCTGCACCCAGATCTCCTCCTTCCCAATCTGGTCGTCCGTCGCGCTCGAGTCCGGGTCGTCGTCGTCGTCGTCATCATTACCACTGCCGCGACGGGGCTCGGGCGGCGTAAAATCCATATCGACCCCCCACTGATCCGGATCCCACGCCGTCTGCCAGTTAAAAGCAAGACACGAAAGAACCTCCATGCCGATGTTGAGCCAGAAGCACGCGGCGCCGATCCCCGTGCTCTTGGCGTTCCACCCGCACTCGCGGATGAGGGCCCGCGCCCCGGCGATGTGGTTCATGCGTGCGGCGGGCTTCTCCGACATGATCTCGTAGACGTTGAGGACGACGGCGGTGGTGGCGCACTCGGCCGTGTTGCGGTCGGGGTTCTGCAGCGAGCGGAGGAGCTGCGTGGTAGCCGTGTCGTAGTAGAAGAGCGCCTTGTCGTCGTTGTAGGCCGGGTTCACGAGCGTCAGGTGTTTTACGCCGCAGGCGAGGAAGGCGTTGAGGAGCATGGGGGATTTGAGGCTGTGGTAGGGGATGAGGCGGCTGAAGTGCTTCTCCTTGTCCATCGAGTCCATCCACACGCCTACCTCTTCGACGAACACTTGCATGTAGAGCACTTCCTCGGGCGAGTTGAGGTATGTCCGGTCGCCTGCTAGCGCCTTTTCGCTCGGGGGCGGCGTGACCATGCCGTCAAGTGACATGTTGTCTGTGCTCCCTCCGCAGGTAGGTGGCGGTGGTGGTTCGGACGCGGATGCTATGAGAGGGGCATTAAGAGGTAATGAAGAAGTAGGACCCGCGTCGCCATTCCGATACACTGGTGATCTTGTCCGCGGAATAACATCATCCCTTAAGTTCCCTAGCGGTTGCTGGATACCCAGACCGAAACCACCAGCTGCGTGTGATGGCGGCCCAGCAAAGTATGACGCAGTGCTGCTTTTCCGAGAGTGCATCTGCGAGACGTCCGCAGACTGTGACCCATCTCCGTGGTAAATCTTGGGGGTGGATACAGAGCGTATGGACGCCGGCGGCGGTGCTGAAGCTCGCATCGATGCATTCGCCGGATCACACATGCTCATCGGTGTCATGGTGCTGGCCGAACGTCTGTGGTGGTTATAGTGTTCTTGTTGATGGCGCCTCTGGAGATTCAGGGCATTTTCGACATCGCTCTCCTGCGGTGGCGTAAGTGTCCGCTTCTCACGAGCCTCGTAACGGTTTAGACCTCCAATATATTCAGAGGCAATAAGTCTCGACTCGTCTTGGAATTGTACTGCAGCCCCTAAATATTAGCCCCACGAGATTCTTCCCCGTTTCGCTCCGGCAAGCGTCTCTTGGGGAGGATATCGACCTACCAGACCAGTCGGGAGTGGGAGGTAATAAAGGCGGATTCTTCACTTGAATGTCTATAAAATTTAACCTCACGCCCCTCTTGCACTCCCTACTGCTTTTCCGACAATTCATGCAGTCCGGCGTCCCCTCGTCGCACTTTAAATGCCGCTCACGACATGTTAGACACCCCGTGCGCACCCGCCTCGATTTAGTCGTCGGCGCCGCGCCGGACACCTCCTTCGGACTCGCCGACTCATCGGCTATCGTGGCGAGGGATTGCACGCTGCTACTTCGTCGACGGGAGTGGTCGGCGCTCCCAGGGGTTCCGCCACGTCTAGCGCCTATGATTTTTAGCCGCTTCGTGGGGGAGATGTCGAGGGGCCGGTCGGGGAGAGCGGTCTTCATGATGGTGTTTTCCGAAGACTGTTGGGAGGAGTAGCAAAGACCTGCAAGCCCACAGCTCTATCACCAAGCTGGGGGGCGACAGGAGAGAGAGAGAGAGAGAGAGAGAGAGAGAGAGAGATTATGATTATTCGGCAGCCCAGGAGAGCCAGTCAAGGCAACGCAGTGTCGGGGAGCGCTGGAGCAAAGGCGAATGGATGGCAGAGGAAGGCCTGCTTGGTGAACCAGTTCAGCAAGGCAGGGTCATTATACGTCGATATACATCGGTCGTAATCCTCCAGACAGGCGTTCGGGGAATGGACTCGGGGGGCGATTCTGTGATCTAAGAAGGGTGTTGCAACCATTTGCTTTGAGGAGGCTGTTTCGACGGTTCGAGGTGCAAGGAGAATCAGCATCAACAGAGGGAAGGATTTCGTTGGAGGAGTCGAGGATTAGTCGGGGGAGATCTCGTTCTTTCGCAAAGGAGAGTCAAACTCGATTTTCGTCCGTCTTCCGCGCGATGGGTTTCTTGTCGTAGATATCAGTTAGCAGGCTTCCCAGATTTGCCAATTGGCCTCCTCCATTGCTGACCAGACTCCCGCCTCCGCTCCAAAAAATACTCGTCGCACACAAGCCGACTTGAAGTATCGCAAGCAGCGACAAACGAATAGAGGGGCAAGAAGAGAGTCGGGCAAGACAAACAGGAAATCCAAGACTGCGACTAAGTTCTGTGGCGTTCAAAATGGTGTATGACGGAGAGAGGTCGAAAAGCGAAAAGGATGCCAGTGGAATAATTGGCTCGGATGGATCTTGCAAGGTTCTATGTCCTATTATCGTTTATCTGCATGCGTCTTTCTTGGCTCGACAGCGGAAATCAAATGGATCCGCCGAGTTCGGATCGATTGGTAATGATTTGGGGAAATCTTCGAGCGTTGGATTCGGCGCACAAATGACGTTTCCCCGGAAGTCGAGGACACCCGTAGGACTGAGCGACAACAGCGACGGTGACCGCGAGGCTCGGTTAAGAGAAGGTTGTCGGCGATGATGTTGAAAAAAAACTTCCGACTGCCATCCAAGGTTGGGGTGTATGTTGGAGGGGAAAGCGCAAGATTCGACACGGGTTGGCTTTATCCAGAGCCCCTGGCGACAGTAGGAAACAGGGGAGGACCAGGCCAAAACAGTCCAGGAACTAAGCAGCCAGGGACAGTCACCCAGTTGCTAATGTCCAGTTGACATTCAGCTGAGAGGTGACAAAATATCGGAAGCACTGAAGAGGGGCAATAGCATTGAAGAAGTACAAGTGTGATTGACGATGTGTTGATTTATGTGTGGGGGAAGGCGCTATTCTGAGCATCAGAATCTGAGTAATTATTCGCATTTTTGCAGTGCACCACCCCAGCCCAGCATCTCCTCTCTTCAAGTTAAAACATGGGACTGCTCGAGGGTCGATGCCAAGAGCCGCTAGGTTAGAGCTATTTCTGGAATATCAAAACCTCAGAAACAATGCACAGCAACAAGAGACACAGAAAGTCGATGCGGCAAGGGTTTTTGCCGTTCTAGCTCTACACTCTGTACTTCGTACACGCAGAGCGATCAACCGGAGCCGAGATCGACCCTCTTTCACTTGCACACGGGGAGTGAAGAACGTCGAGATTTGATTTGAGACATGGGCAGCATCCTGGGAGCCAGTGGCAGTGGAGCCGACCCTGTCAGAGATGTGCTTCGGCTTGAGTTGCATTTCGTCGCCCATCAGCCCCAGGTACGAGGTACTTCGTTCATGCGCTCACTTGAGCCAACTGATACACACTGGCACCACTTGGCTTGGTCGACACAGGTACAATTTGTATGTACCTGTGTACCCATGACCGAGCTTGGGCGCACTTTGTTCAAAGGAGGAAGGAAGGCACGATCTTGTGTCCATCCTGCATCGTGGAAATCCGCGTCGAAACTTGACAAGAATAGACTCCTTGAACAAGTCCCGCTTGAGGCGCAAGCCTAGCCGAATCAAGCACCGGGTCCCCAGGGTCAACGTTTAACTCTAATCAGTTCTCGGGCCTTCAGTGTTCGAATAGTCAGAACGTGGTTACAGTACCCCGGCTTCCAGCTGCAGCACTCAGGGCTCAGTGACGCCTGGCTGGCTTGGCTCTTCTACAAGTAATCCCAGTTCGCCGTTGCGATGCGTGCTTGGAGACGAACCGCCTGTCTGTGCCTTGCCGAACCCATCCATCACCTCAATGTACGCCCAGTCGCCTGCAACCCGTTGCGTTGCCCGAGGAGTATGGGCTCAAATTTCCCGGTGTTTCGTCCGATGCACAGTCCGTTCTTCCAATTGAACAGCACCCAATACATGGTTTCTTCCCGCGAATTTCTGCAGAGCAAACCTATTTTTGCCAAGATGTTCTCGGCCAATTTTTTTGAATCATTTCATCGGGCTTTTTTTTTTGCCATTCTTCTTTTCCTGCTCTTCGATGTTTGAGTGCGGAAACTAATCAGTTCAGGAATCCTAAATCAGGAACAGTTCCACTAGTGCTCGCTCTCTCACTCTCCGTGAAGGCTCTCTCGGACCTGTTTGATCTCCATAACAGTTGCCCAGTATCCTGTCCTCACGATCCCGTCGATCCAACACCTACACTCGGACCATCACCGTGGTAGAGGGGATACTTCCCTAGCCTTTCCTTCTATTTGGAAGCTTTCCTCTTCTTCTCCCATGAAGCAGAGGAAAGCCATGCCGTGATCTTCGTTTTCGCTGACCATCTTTTTCTCCCACCAACCAATCCAATCCCATCATTCCGAGGAGCATGATAGGCCTGGTCACCGAGGAATCGCCGTGGTGAGTGAGTTTGAGGATTTGAGATAAATTCCTCGATGACTTCTTCTCTTTTCCCCGGATATCGTTGAATTGATATCTTTTTTCTTCCCCTTCTTCGGTCTCTCTCTCTCTCTCTCTCTCTCTAATCTGATCTATCCATCCCTCTTTCGGCTTCTGTCCCCGCCTCATTGAAACCCCATGCCGGCTTCTTTGATACCCGCCTTACCAGCGCCGCAAAGTGGCTCGATGAATAAATGCAAATAAATGCATGTTCGAAATGGGAATGCCAAACGAACCGCTTGTCAACAACGCATTGTGTATAATACCACCTTTGTACCAGCCCCCCAACCCATCAGCAGGAAGAACGCACCATTCGCACGGTTCGTTGTAATAGCCATTAAAGCCCGACCATGAACAGGACCTACATACATACACTACATCTAAAATAAATATACTGGGCTGGGCTGGGTTGTAAAAATTCCCCGGCCTATTGCATGGCGCGCCTCCTTGCCTTCTTGGTGGCGAGCATGCAATGTTCAGGGTTTCTGCCGTCCCGTCCGGAGATTTAAACTGAATGCGCAGAGACCGAAACATCTGAGGGCAGTATTTTCGATGAAGTATTCAGCCGAAACTGGGGAGTGCCTGCTTTACCTCAAACACACCCAGATAATGTTCTTTGCCACCCCGGTCATTGGTGAATATGTCCGAAGACAGACGGCAGCTTGTCCTGCATGCGAGCGTCCACCTGGATTTGATAGTCCACCTGATAATGTTTTGTTCGTTTGAACTTGAACCCATTTTGCCCGAGAGGCAAAAAAAAAAAAAAAAGAGGCAGGGGAAGAAAAAGAGAGCTGGTAGATGGCGGCTGAGGTCAATGTCAGAGAATGTAGGTGTGAAACATTCTCGGATAGCTGAATGGCCAGGACAAGCTTTGGAGTTGACGGGCAGGCGGAACAAACCAGCCACTCTGTCCAAGCACATGACGATAAATTTCTGTTCCCAAATATCCGTAGAGAGCGATAATGTCTAAGGTCTTCAGAAGCGCATGAGGAAGCTGGAGATCCTGGATGAAGTAGGGCACCTCTGCACCTGCCTCATCTTGATGTCTCTCTTTCTCTTAAGTCAGCCGTCTCGGATGGAGAAGGAAAAGGACGACTCAAGGTCAGCCGATATCGTTCTGTCCCGGAATCATACTTCGCACAAAAGCTGGAAAACTCTTAGGAAGACTACACCTACACCCTGAATGCTTCCGCACCTGCTCGACCATGCTACCAGACTCTGTGCAAGACGATGGACATGAATCATCCCATTTCCATTGGTTACACACACAGCTAGGGTCTTCCGAGAAGCGGCGGCCCATTCTCCCCCCCTCTCTTCCCCCGCGGCCTCCGTCGTTGAAACGGCACTTCGGGGGCCGGGTCCGGGATTCTTTTTCCCCGGCACATCGGACTTCGTGAAGAGAGAGACGGCGGGACACTAAGAAGAGTAGATGCCCGGACTTCTGATCAACTAACTCCAAGTATCTGAGTAGTATCTTTTTTTTTTTTCTTTTTTTTTCCCTGCCCTTCACACTAAGCAATAATGCAGCGGAGATGTCGAGCCAGGAGAGCGCAGCGCAGCCTCTTACGAAGTACAGAGAATCTAGAAATAGATTTTTTCCACATGTCGTTGACCAGTGTGACAAAACCTGCACTGACAAGTTTCGGTGATGAACCCAATCGCACCAATTTTAATTTTAGCGTGGCCGTTGCTGTATCAAGGCCCTGCAATTGTAGAATGACGGGTGACTAAGTGGGCTATGTATGTACAGTAGCCACTAATGTGATTGGAGTTTGACACTAAAATGTACCAGACCCAAACTCAGTGCTGCCAATTGATCAAATCGACGCCGCTGGTGAGGACCGAGGATCAGAGCTCTTCTACTCATCAACTCAATTCCCATCAACTCACATTACTTCATCCATCCGTACTGCCATCGCAACTATTCCCGGCCCGGTTTGAGAGAAGAAATTTTAACTTCATCCTCCAAACGTTGCCACCTGACGCTCTGCGTACCCGGTCCTGAGGCGGTTGCCATGGACCCTTCGATTCCGCCTCAGCCCAGGAGCATCCTGCGCGGCCACAAGGCCCAGGTCCACGCCGCCGTTTTTATTCGGAACAACGAGAGGCTAGTCACAGCAGATGCCGATGGCTACCTCATCGTATGGGATCTTTCCATCATGCGTCCAAAGGCCGTATGGAGGGCTCATCAGAAGACTGTCCTTGGCGTCAAGGAATGGGGTCCAGAGAGACTTGTTACGTAGGTTTTTTTTTCAGTTTTGTTCCCGTGCCTCCTTTTAGGGATTGCAACTAACAGACAGCGTAGCCACGGAAGAGACCACGAGCTGATCGTCTGGAAGTTCGCCGAGGAGGATGAGCCCAAGCTCAGCAAGGCTCCACCATTGGACAATGTGCCCGACCGGCCTAAGCCATGGATCCAGCATGTCCTCGCGGTTAATTCTATGAATTTCTGCTCCTTTTCCATGGCCTCATGCAAGGCCGACCAAAGCATTTCCGAGTCTGATGAAGTCCTCGTGGCAGCCGCAAATCCAGTCATCTTGGAAGCAGTAAGCTCCCTAGATTTTAGCTCATCCCTAATGATTGAGTGCTAACCTGCCCCTGAAGGTCGACATCTATCATTTACCGAGCCAGCGTCGCATTCACACCCTGAAGCCTTTGCCTGGCGCTGGAATGCCCATGGCCTTATCCATTTTTCACCTTTACGGAAGTTTGCACCTTATCACGGCCTACGAGAATGGTGCTGCGGTGGTCCAGAGAGCAAACCTCGACGCAGGGGAGTGGATCACGCTGTACAAACACCAAGCTCATTCCCAACCCATTCTTTCCTTTGACGTTTCCCCTTGCTTCTCGTACTTTATCACATCGAGCGCGGATGCCATTATTGCGAAGCATCCCATCCCAAGAGATGGCACTCCAAGTAGTTCCCTTCCTGACGATGCCGAGAAGGATAAAGGAAAGGCCACGGAGCAGAAGAGCTACGATCCAGTCACTACTCCTCTCAAATCAGTAAACACCAAACACTCCGGTCAGCAGGGTCTCAAGATCCGCTCCGACGGAACCATCTTTGCGACAGCCGGCTGGGATTCCAAGGTGAGAGTGTACTCGGCCAAGTCCCTGAAGGAAGTGGCCGTGTTAAAATGGCACCAGTCAGGCTGTTACGCCGTGGCCTTTGCCGTCATAGACCCGGCGAAGTCGGACAGCTCCACCTTGCAGATAACCAATGGGCCAGGAAATGAGGAGAATAAGTCCTCGAAAAATCAGGGGGGCCAACAAGTTGTCCCTGTCTCCCAAAGTGGTCCGCTTACAGGCTTCAATATCAGGGATAGAAGAATCAATCAGGCCAGGACGGCACACTGGATCGCTGCAGGAAGTAAGGATGGAAAGGTCAGCTTGTGGGATATTTATTGAGACACAATCATCTCGCACCAAATCTTGCAATCTTCCCACTCGATACTGCGCTTGAAGGAGAAGGGCACCGACGATCATCCCCCGTAAACCAACAAACACCTCGACTCATTCACCAGCAGGCGGCAACCGATGCGCAAACACTCTCAACCCACCCTTCGGCCTAAGAACCACACTAGGATTCACCAAGGGCACATCCCCCTTCTCAATAGCATCAAACTCGAACCTTCGAATAACCGCAATCAACATAATCTTAAACTCAAGCCTCGTAAACACCTGCCCGATACAACCCCGAGGCCCCATCAAGAACGCCGCAAAGGCGTGCGACTTGGCCGCCTCGCCCTCGAGCCGATCCCATCGATCGGGATCGAACTCATCCACCGAGTCGCCCCAGATGCGGGGGTTTTTGTGAATGGCGCTGGGCATGAGCATAATTGTGGTTCCTTTGGGGATGACGGTGCCGCAGATCTCGGTGTCACGGATGGGTTCGCGTGTTGCGAACGTTGCTGAGAGAGAAGTTGTTAGACATGGCATGTGTTTGGGACGGTGAGGGATTCGGAGGCTTTTTTTTTTTTACCAGAGCTTCGAACGCGCAAGACTTCGTGGAAAATATTGTCAAGGAGCTGCATGCGCTCGATTGTGCTGTAATCCATGTCGAATCCAGTTCGTCCGGCAGCATCGATGACTTCTTTCCGCAACCTGGCTTGGAGGGGCCGGTTCAGGCTCAGGTAGTGAATGGCCCAGGCCAGAGTATTGGACGTCGTCTCGTGGCCGGCAGCCATGAATGTGAGGACCTGTTTGTTATTAGTTAGTTCTCCTTCGCTCCTCCCTTCTTCTCACCAAGACCTGAACGTCTGGGACCTTCTTACATGTCCGATCAAGTCATCCTCGTCCCAATTTTCCCCAACCGCCTGCGACTCCTGTATCATCCTCGTCAACAAATCCCTCCTCCCATTCCCCGCCAACTGCGCCTTTTCATTCTCAACATCCGCGATCCTCTCACAGATGATTTCCCTCAGCAACTCGTGCAGTCGTCCAATAGCACGGTTAAATTTGCGATTCTCGCCGATGGAAATCCACCGGATGGGAACTATGGAGTTGATAGCCGTGAGTATCAATCCGGTGATGGGAGGATCGAAGACGGTTTGGTATATCTCGTGGAAGGGCGTTGCGGAGTCGAGGCTTTGGAGGTCTGTGCCTAGGACGGTTGAGCCGATTACGTCGAGTGTGACTCTGGAAAGGGGAGGGATGACTTGGGAATTGGTTAGCTCGGGAGAACGGTGGAGAAGATGAGGGCGGCAGAGAACGTACGATTTATAACACCGCGGTCATATTCGATCATGGAGTCCAAGTGGTTACATAGCTCGATGGCTTTGTTCTCGATGAGAGGGATCAATTGTTTAAGATGCGAAAGCGCAAAGGCTCCTAATGAAGAAATTGTCAGTTCCCTTCTCACTCTCCCCTCCTCTAAATCAAGATAGCTGACGATGAACATACCGCTCAGGACTTTCCTATGCCGCTTATGATCCTCCCCATCAAGAAACACCAACCCCTTCCCGACAATGGGGAAGATGAGCCGCGAATACCACGCCGGCTTCGTAAACTCGTAACAGTACGGTTGGAGAATCTGCCGGAGGGCCTCGGGGCTCGCGACGAGAACGGCGGGCGTGCTTCCGAAGAAGGTGTATCGGATGAGGTCGGCGGTGGGCCAGGTGCGGACCCAGGAGACGTAGGGCTGGGTTGGGTCTCCGGAAAGGAACTGGCGGAGGGTTTCGCCGAGGAGGAAGTGGTTATCCTGAGCTTAGATGTGAGGAATTCTCTTCTTCTTCATTGGGAGCTGGGAGAGCGTGGGTTAGGGGGTGAGTTTACCTTGGGACCTGGGAGATGGCGGAGGGGGGAGAGGTAGTTGGGATAGATGTAGAGGCGGTAGAAGATGAGGAGGGAGTATTGGATGAGGAAGAGACACAAGAAGATCGTTAAGGGGGATACTGAGGGGAGAAGAGTGTTGGTTTGGAGGTGGGTGTAGGCCAAGCGGCCGAGCCAGGAGGAGGCGAGGCAGTAGATTATGTCCATTGTGTGGATTGTGTTGGGAGAGAGCGTTAAGAAAGCCCTTGCATTGCCATTGATTCCACATCATTATCTGTTCGCTCCGTGGGACAGACGGTCCTTTATCTACTCGTCGTTTGCCCAACTCGAGGGTCCTTGTTCTCGACAAGTTGCCAAGAAGGGCAAAGAGCACCACCCACCGGAATGAAGGACTCACAGGGCAATTCTTTCACCAAATTATTGACGCATGGCATGAATATCAGTATCATCACGACCTACGAATAAGGCACCCTGCTGTCAATGAGCCATCCCCGGCACGGCTTAGCCCGCGGGTCCCAGGAAGATCATCCGTCGTCGACGCAAGGGTCGAAAACCATAAAACTACAGACTCCCATTGGACCAAGACATCGGGTGGAACCCATAGAAAAGGGCCCGTCGAGCTTGGATCTCCCATAATTGGCTGCGCTGTAACCCTAGAGAGTCGGACCACGAGGAGGGGCAAGCGGCGAGGGAGAGGCTTGGAGCCTGTCGTGGCGCGGGATTATCTTTGTGTAAATCCGGAGGTATACCAGGCTGCAGGGAGGGTTGGTGGTGAGTGGGGGGTTTGGGGTTTGGGGTATTGGACCGAAGAGGGCATCGTGGGATCCCGTTTTGGGATAAAAGGGTTTGATGTATCGCCTCTTTTTAGACGGCCAGCTCGAGTCGTTCGGTAGGTGGAGGCAGATGGCATCGTGTGCTAGTGGAGAGGCTACAGCTCGAGACTTGCATAAGTGGATCGGAGATCGGGGATCGTGGTTCGGGCACTAGAGGAGAGGTAGGTTATTCTGCGGTGGGAAAACTCAATGATGGGCAGGGGGCCTTGACTGGAGTGAGGGCATTGTGTAGGGGTTTGAGTTCGCAAGCGAGGGTCATCTAGGCGTCTAACCTTGCGAGAAGAGAAGGACTCGGTGCTTTTCTGAACGAGTAGACTGGGATCTACCGCATGAAGAAGGTGGCTAATCGCTTGGAAGGCCGGGTTCTCTTGATTTCCTCGGCGAATGACCGTCTTGATGGCAGGCGGTGCAGTCAGCTCGAGAGTCCCCGACGATTCGACATATCGGATCAGTGCCTTGTGAAGGCGTTGTTCAGGGCAGAGCTCTTCCACGTCCCTCGCCCGCTAACTTCAGTCAGCAAGGATGTAAGATAGTCCTGGGCGATTTCATACACACAACGATGATACCTAGTCCTCTCCGCCAACCGATCGTGCCGATCGAGCCTACCACTGGCTGAGATCCGGTTATCGTACCGATCGAAAAGGACTAACTGATTCCGGAATTGTCAGGGCTCTCAGAGACACGAGGGCTGGAACCAATGCCCGAAAAGGGCATGTTGTCTGTCTGTCTGGTCCCTACCTTACGGGGTTTCTCCCTGGTCTTGTCTCCTACCTAGGTCCTAGTCCTAGGGCAGGTGAGAGGATGTACGTAGGTGAGAGGGTCCACGCACCCCATCTGCGATCTACGATCTACCACTTGGCAGGAATAGCGTCGACGCATGACTAGGAACACGGATATCCTAGGCGAACTAGCGGGGTTGGTGATCGACTCCTATTACATGAGCCATCTCCCATGTGATCTGGCATCTTCCATCCCAGCTAGACTTTTGCGAGAGCCGAACAAGGGATGCCGCTCGGGAGGAGGGAAGCAAGCGCCACCACGGTTGGGATTTATTGACAGATTCCTCTGCCTCGGACATAGCCTTGCTTTTTCCTCCGGTTGGGGGGGGGACTAATGACATCGAGAAAAATGTCTCGATAAGGAAGGGCTGAAAAGAGAAGCGTAACGAACCTGCTTCTTATGCTACCAAATCCAATAGTTATCTGCACGAAGCAAGAAGTTCGCTCTGCTCTTTGACGTCTGCAAGTCCTCCCGTTCCCGCCCTCCGCGAATCCGAATAGGAAAGTACAATATCACAACACTATGCCTGACAATAAGGAAAATGAACCCTCTCGAACCCCCCGGTCGATGGACAGCGACCTGTGCAGAATCCACCTTTGAACAAGGGCTCCAGGGTGGACATCTGCATTCAAAAGCAAGATGAAAACACTCCCTGTCATCTGTCATCTGTCATCTAGGACACTCGATCTCGGGACCCAACGCTGATCGGATGTGGGTTCAGCTACGGCGTCTTCGCATCCCTGACTCGGAGAATTTCTGTCAGAGCAAGCATTCGGGGTCCAGGTATCTGGAAACACCCTCCCTGCATCACATCGGCGATGGCGCTGTCGATCACAAGGATAGGCCTTGCCCATCTCAGCTGGGGAGGAAGCATTCTAGACAAGGGTTCTCGATCCCCCGCTTCTGGCACGAAGCAGCATGGTATGGAATATTAGTTCACTTCAAATGTAGTTAGTGCTCGGCAGTGGGACAGCGCTCCTCGGACAGGCAAACCGATCGGATCGTCAAGAACGCCACGCCTTCAAGCTAGACAGGGGGGAGCCCTGTTCGGTGCTGGGCATTCAGGTAGGTAAGGTGTCTTCTACCTGCTTGGCACCCATAACATCACTGTCGCTCATCCACTCTTGATCGTCCTTGGAGTCGGAGAGTTACGCCAGTGCTGGGAATTGACCCAACGAGCCATGACAGAAAACAATAATGTTGATGGAACATGGGCATTTCCGCAAAACATCAGACCCCCAGGGCAATACGTAGAGGTAGAAAATGAAAAAGAATAATTTTTGAAAAAGAGAAGACCATAAACTTGAAAAATAGAGAGAACAAATACTCCATCACAAACTCCTCCGAATATCACGTATAAACACTTTCCGTAAACTGATTCACCTGCAACCCCTTCTCTGCCATCTCCGTCTCCTCCAAAAACTTCAAGGGCATCCACACGAGATGGCCCTTCACCTTGGCCAACTTCTCTTTAATATCCTGCACGGGCAAGAACTGGTCAAAGATGTGGCCCGGCTTCACGCCCCTCGGCGCCATGTACCTATCATAGTCGTCGAATTTCTTGACTGCACAAATCGTCAGCACCAGACAGAAAAGAAAGAGGAAAAAAAAAAGAGCCTTACCATGATCATCAGGGTCTGCGTGGAATAAATGCCTAAAAACTTCTGTATTCACCGTCGCCTGCTCCGTCCACTCCTTCCACAACTCGTCACTCAACGGATCCTCCACAAACGTATAGCTATCGTCCCGATCCCACGGGTCATTTCCCCACTGCTCCCCGGGCGGCCTCGCATTCAGGTCCTTCGAGGCATCGAGCGCCTGTGGCGGCAAGAGCCCCATGTGCTCGCGCCAAAGATACCGCCTCAGCGTGGCCGCGTGCCAACCGGCCCGGTACGGTTTTCCGTCCATGGTGCTGTCGATTAGGTTCGTGTCCTCGATGACGATGCTGAGCTCGCTGTCGTGATTGCCTAGCTGGCTCCGGTCGTTGAGGTTACTCGAGCCGCAGATTACGACGCGGTCGTCAGCGATGAGGAGCTTCGAGTGGATATAGAGCTCCTCCTGGATCCAGTTCATGACCTCGACGCCTTCTTCTGCGTTCTCGTCCCACGGCTCAACGAGGAGAGTTTCGCCGCCGCCTGTGCCGGACATGGCGTGGTGCGCCACGGAGGGGGAAATCTTGCGCGTCTCGTTCTTCATGCGTTTCGCGAGCGCTTCCTCGAACTTGTCCCGCGCCGCAACGGCCTGTCCGCCTTCCTTTTTCACCTCGGCTTCGGCTGCGGCGGCCGCCTTGCGTTGGTGCCTTCGGCTCGGGGATCCTTCCCTGCTACGGTCGGACTCGCTCTCGCGCTGATGGATCGCCTCGCTCATGAGCTCCTCAGCGTGGCCCCGTTGGACCTCTTGGTACTTTATCCCCGTCTCCTTTTCCGTATCGACGATGGCGGCCGTCCTGGCAAGTCGGTCGTACGACCTCAAGTTGAAGAAGAAGATGTACTTCTCAGGCTCGACGCCCGCGGCGCGAATTTTCCCAAAGATGGACTCTTCGCCGCGGCAAATAGATCGATACTGGTAATGCATGATGGCCCTCGTACCCGTCGTCGCGTCGTCGCGCAAATCGCCCGCGAACCCCGGAATGGCGGGGATCAATACAACGATGCGGAACTTGCGCTGCTCCTCGTGGGCCCGCAGCACGGCGTCCACAATGGCGGCGCCGATCGTATTGCGCACGGGCGCCTGCTTCTCGCCCGTGGCCGTAATGAAGAACTGGTTCTCGATGTAGACGTAATGCTGCGCCTTGCGAATGATGTCCGAGTAGGCGTTCTGGATCGAGTGTTCCGTCAGGATGCCGCTGGACCAGTCGGCGCTGGAGCGGACGATCTGCGCGTGGACGGTTCCTCGGTTGTCGAGGTTCTTGGTCTCGAGGGGGGTGATGGGGTGTAGGATGTACTCTCCGACTGGGTGCTTGGGCCTTTGGACGCCGACAAGGTCCTCGTCCTCCTGGCGGCCGCGCAGCTCGAGCCAATCGTACCTGTCGTCATGCTTGTACTTGTCTCGCTTGATGCAGTTCCATCGTAGGATGAAATGCTCGGCGATATCGTAAACGCAGGGGCCTACGACGCCCATGGAGACGTCATGCCACGGCATGCGGCCGTGTTCTGCCTTGCTCAATTCGTTCTCTTTCCAGTCGGCGACGTTTTTAAAGTCCATCACTCGATTGTTGTTGAAGTCCTGGCCTGGCCAGATGGAGTTGACAACACCGTCGGGGTGCAAGTCGGCGAGGGGGTGTTGGTGCAAATCCCATCGGCCAAAACAGAGGTCTAGGCCGCCGATGAAGGCGAGCTCGTAATCCACGATGATGAACTTTTCGTGATGGGCCCAGTAAAAGGTCATATCGGCCACGTTTTCAAATATGTTGTGATCAGGATGTCGCATAACTCGAATGTTCCCGTACCCGGGGCTCCCCTTCGGACACAACTCTGTCAGAGCATGCTTCGTATGCAGCGAATTACAAGCCAATGCCGCCTCAACCTCCCGATACACAATGACGTAAATCTTGACCCCTTGCTCGGCTTTCCTCTTGAGGACGTTGTCCAGTCTCCATTCTTGATTAGCCTGCGGCGGTCGGCGGAGGAAGAACTCGGGACTCAACCACCAGTCGGCGATGTAGATGAGTTCTTTCGCCTTATCGAGGGCCTCGGAGACGGCCCAGAAGTAGTCGCGGCCGTCCACGTACCACTTTACAATGTTTCCGTCGCGTTCGGGGAAGTAGGACTCATAACGGTTCGCTTGGGACATGCGGGTGCGTTTCGCGTCGGTGGCTTTTTCGTGCTCTTCGTCATGGCGGTGGTTTGCGTTGAACTGAGAAGATCCGTGTTAGCCGCGCCGCTTCTCAATTATATACGATTCTCTTGATATCCATTCATGGGAATTACAATACCAGGTTCCCAAATTTCCCGATTTCTTGCCTAAAGAATTTCAGTTAGCCAACCATAATCTTTACCTCACACGTCGCCGACCAGCTCAATCGCAAGGCTCAGGTTACTTTTTGTGTATGAGCGCAATCTTGGCATCGTGAAGGCTCTCGTGGTTCAATTTCTCCCTGAGCTCTAGACCAGTGGTCCTGAGCCTCGAGAAGATGCTGTCGGGTTTGGCGGTTTCCGTCATTGTCGGTGACACAATTGTGCGTCGTGCTTCTCGTCGCCGACGTTGTGTTGGGTGAATCTATGAAGCTCAACCGGGGACGGGCGGCGGCTACGTTAATGGACAGGTATCTGGACTCGAAACAGAGCTTTCTTCGGCAGTGAAGTTCGCCGTCTACCTTGTTTGAGGGGGAAGTGGGCGGTGAAGCAGGACATTTAAGCTGAGGAAAGCGCAGAGGACGGACGCAAGGACTAAACATGTACTTATGTAAATGTTCAGGCATGTTCATCAGGTACAAGTTACACCTTGAGACTGGTCGACGTGGAATCCACGGAAAAGCGAAACAGGTTAGCAGGTTACACGATCTAAGCAAGATAATCGGAGAAGCTTTTCAGGTGACATCACGGGCTGCGGTGCGACGGCGAGAACAAGGCGAATTTAAGGTTGATCGACGAGACCAGCCCGAGTGGCTGTCGACTAGGCCAAGCTGGAGCGAGCGCCGGCAAGAGACAACGGAAAAACAAGCACAGCACGTCATCAGCCTCGAAGCTAGCCGGGAGAAAGAGAGTCGTCATCGAAAGGGCACACACCCCAGCCTTGGAATGATAGATGGATTGTCGCATCAGCATCCGACATGGGGCAGCGGCGTGGTGGCTCGTGGGAGATCCGATGGGCAGACGGAGCGGGGCATCGCGAGTTTACGGATCAACATGGTTCCACCCTCGATACCAATTACATTCCTTACATTTCCAGGGGGCATTTTTGCTTGTTTAAATACGGATAGACACAGACACAATGATCTTGGCTGACTTCACGGTTGGTGATGGGCGGATGGGCTGGTCAAGGACGTGGTGGCATGACGTCATGAACTCTGGACGGAACGACTTCTTGCAGCGAGCGCTGATCATGGATCAATTGGGAGCTTGAGCATTTCAATTGCTAGTCCGGATGAAAGAACGTTCGCCGACAAGACGAGAACAAGAAAACAGCACCATATCGAGTCGTGTCGCCGACATCTTCCAGCCTCACTGCCGTCACAATCGAGTCGAGAGCGCTGGGGAAAGACCCAAGAACGGTAGATCGGCAGAGATGATCGGCGAGCTAAGTGCTTAGCCCAGAATCTAGATGAAGCCGAGTGTTATCGTGCTATCGCCGATAAGGAGTTCTTGGGAAAACTGTTTTCCGCGATCCAAGGGAGAGTTTGGTTGGCGACTCTAGAAACCCTTGAACTTGTACCAGCCCTTGGACATGGGATGAATCTCTGGAGCACTGGCTCGAATTACATTGGCCGCATGAAGTACCACTTGAATTCCAGGCTTGTGGACTCATCGAGGCATCCTTGATGACTAAGGAAGCCGTCACAACCGTGATGCTGGAATGTTGGGCCATTCTCCATTGCGCCTGCCTTCCATTATTGGCTCGGTGAGCCACGTCAACCCCGCCATCTTCACCTCTTCACCGCGGCTTCCCTCAATCTCACTGGACCAGGCCATCCAGGGGCCCCCGCCCGTTCCAGGGGACAGGGGACCTGAACACGACGTGTTCGTACCACCACAGTATTAAGTTTGTGTACACTGTTACAATATCCAACTTTTCTACGCCAATTCCGCCGAAACATCATTCTACCGCACTGGGCAGGTACATTGACCCCTATCAACCCCTCCCCCTCTCATCTCTGCCCCTCCCCAAAACCAGCCCAGACAGAGACACCAAGACACCATCAATATTGATTGATTGATTACCTTCCCAAATCCCCATCAAACTACCCCCACATTCCCTCGTTCTCGTCCGACAACACCTCCGAGTTCGCTCTTCCAAGCCAGCAAGCAATTGAGCTTCTCTAGCTGTCCTTAGCTACCTCCTCGTCCCCAATTTTTTTGGTCTTTTTACTGCAAGCTGGCCTGAAGGTGACTTAGCTGTGCTTCCTCTCTTCTCTGTCCATCTCCCATCCAAGCTCTCCTCTCCGTAGCATCGCTTCCACTCGCTCTCCGCAGACTCTCCCCGTTCCTTTGAACTCCAAACATTCAAAATGACCGGAACCCAGCCCATCCCCGCCGGCAAGACGCTTATGGACGTCCTTAAGCGCTCTTTCACCGATGTCCCCATCGATGCCGCCAACGGAAATGCCATCTCCACCTCCGAGTTCCTCGAGGCTGCCGAGGCCTTGACCTACATGTTTGGTACGTGACGTATCGTGGGGAACATTAGAGCCCCCGAGAACCTCTCCTGTGGTTTTCTGCCTAGCTTTAGAAGTGTTTCTTGTCTAATATGTGCCGTGTTGTTATTCAGACGTCCTCGGATCCGTCGCCTTTTCTCCCGTCAAGAGCGATATGCTTCACAACGTCAAGGTTCGCTCCCACGTCTCCAACCCCAGAGTTCCCTAGGCTCAAGCAAAGGACGGTTATACTAATTCAATGCCATTGGCATGATTCCCCCATCAACAGAAGATCCGAGAACGCCAGCTCGCCGCCCCCGGTGAATCCGAGAATATCCAAGACCTCTGCCGCAATGAGCTCAAGGCCAAGAAGCACACCGCCACCGAAGGTCTCCTCTGGCTGGTCCGGTAAGATAGCTCCCCCTATTCTCAGCTGTCCCTGCCCCTTCCCACCATATTATCCCCGTAATCAAATCTCCGCTAACTCGCTCCGGCTCCAATCCAGAGGCCTCGACTTCACCTGCCGCGCCCTCCTCTTCAGCCTCAAGAACCCCAACCAAGAACTCGCCGACTCCTTCCGCACCTCCTACGTCGAAACCCTCAAGCCCTTCCACTCCTTCCTCGTCAAGCCCATCTTCAGCGCTGCCATGGCCGCGTGTCCCTACCGCAAGGATTTCTACAGCAAGATGGGTGATGACCCCGCCAAGGTCGAGGAGGATCTCAAGGCTTACCTTGATGCTTTGGAGAAGATTGTCGAGATCCTCCAGGCTTTCTTGGCTAGCAAGGAGGCTAAGTGGTAAGGAATACGTCCGAAATGGGTGAGCCCGAGAAGAATAGGGTTGGTTGCTTGGGATTGCGGTCTGGTGTTTCTTTCTCTCTCCGTGGGTCATGAACGAACAGGGTGCATATTTCGATTACAAGCCGTAATTATGTCGGGAGAGTACGGGATAGGAGACATATCATTTTCATAGTCTAGCTACGGCGGCCTTTGGCACTTGCTTTAACAATACATTGAGGATGAGAGTACGACTCGGGTTCAGCCAGTTGTGCTTCCCGCGGGAATCGGAATCCAGATCTTAAAACACGCCTGTGGTAGCCAGCTTTCTTTTCTCCTGGGGGTTTTGGGAGAGGAAGGTGCGAACGGAGCGTTTGAGAGCAGGACAGACTTACGTGTTCACACTCCACTATTAACGCGACCTTGAGCATGACCCCGGCCGAAAGGTGAGTTTATCCATGAGGAGACTGCGAGCAGCGATTCGTTCTTCTCCAAGTCTTCGCTTGGAAAGGCAGTGATGAAATATGATATCCAAGCGGCAGCCACGGTGGCCCGTGATCAAGCGGGGATGGGAACTCCAAAGCGAGAATTTAATCCACTCAACGGACGATGGGTTCGATCCGAATCCGATCCCAGCATGGAGTGGATTCAACGTTGAAGCCGATGCGATCTCTCGGTATCCGAGCTTAGGCTCTTGGCCAACCCCAGCCGCAGAGACTAGGCGATCCGATGCTAGCCAGCGGGAAGACCCTTCAATCAGAAGAACCCTTCTCTCCTTCGCGGTTCGGGAATAACGCCTCATGCGAACCTCCTTTCACGTAAGGGGCGTCTTGTTTGATTATCTGCCTGGCAGGGAATTCGTCGTGAAAAAAAAAGAAAGGTCAAAGACATGCAGAAGATGCGGAGGTGAGCTTCTCCGTCTCGGCCGACAAAAAATAGGCCCGGTACGCCCCGCTCCGCACCGAGATCGGCGACCGGATCTGTGTCTCCCAAGACAAGGGAACACCTCCCTCTGGTTATCCAATCATGGGATGATATGTGAAAAGCTCTCCCGTCCGCTTTACGTTGGGGCGAGTCGCTCTGGTGCTTGTGATTGGGGACCGCGCTGGTGTCTCGAGGACTTGGGGTGGAACTTCACACCAGAGACCCCTACGACAAGCGAACTATCAGCGGCGAGCGCGCCTCAATGATCAATTCAAAACTGGCAATCTTCAGTATATTTCTATTCCTGCTCTAATGCGAAAAAAAAAAACCCCAATTTCCGAAGGCCGCAGCTTCAATCCACGTTCCCCAATTTTCCAACTGCACTGCAGACCGGTTTCACCCACTCCAGGTCGGGGTGAACAAATCCAATGGTTCGAACAGCGTGCCATCCACAGCTTGAGCGGCACTCGCGTTGACACGAAATTGTAGCTGGGCCGTTGATTGATCTTGCGACCAAGTGATATTCTCTGCCGATTCGCAAGTAATGGTAACTTGAATGTCGATCATGGTGTTGGCGACCGACAGGCTATGGGTGTTAGTGCTCTGGTCATCCTACTGACGGGACGCGCTTCGTACCTGGTTGAGATGGTAATGGAAGGATTGGGGGTGTTTGTGGCCATGGCCTCAGATTGGATTGGATGTGTAAGAGACAAACTGTTGACGGAAGCGCTGTATTGACCGAGTTGACAGAGGATGGCGGAACGTCAGCCACCATGAGTACTTATACCCATTTCCGAAGACAGTTCGACTCGATCCGCTCGATATTCCAAGCTCTAATTCCCCTTACGATTGCCTCGTTTTGATCGTCGCGAGCTCAGTCAGCACTTTCATCGAAGCCAGGGTCTCCCGCAGGCCCGGTCTCGACCTGGACGATGATCGCCGAGTTCGAGGTGATGAAAACCGGCCAATTAGATCACGGAGGGGCGCCGCCACCAACATCTCGTGCAGGTCGGTCAAGGCAAGGTCTTGTTGATTCAACCCTCCGTTAAAGAGGCCGGGGGCGCATAAGCCACGCGGGACACTGATAAAACACCAGGCTCCGAGCTCAATTTTTTTTTTCCAAGCCTTGAGAACAGGAAAAAAAAAAAACCGGTCGTGATGAACTATTCTCTTACTCCGCAAAGGGTATATGGAAGCGCGACAAATTTGGCAACCTCCCCTCAGATGGCAAGCAAGACGAGCTCCGAGAAGTTGGATCCGACTGATCTCGACCGCAAAGGTCAACCTCGACCATTCATGTCTAGACTGGCTAGGAACAGAGAATTCGATCCCAAAGACGGATTTGCCTGCCCGTATCGGGTACGGAATCGGCACAGGTTCAATATCAGAGACCACCCCTCCTGTGCTCTCGAAAAATTTGAAACTGTTGCCCTGGTCCGGTATGGCGTTTGGTCCCATAAAACCACCCCCTCGGCAAGTCTCGCTCTTTGCTAACATTTTAACTCAAGGGCGCATGTTATGTCCCATCACGTGCGTAACTCCTCCCCCGCCGGTACCTCTTCGTCCCAGGAAGCCACGGCGAGTAAGAGCTCAGGCAAGGAAGTTTGGGATCCCGAGGATGGCATTGCTTTATGCATGGCGAAGAAATTGGAATATATGAATCGAGCGACATGGCAAGCACTCTGGGTTTGTGTATTCCCAAGGACGGAGGTTATATACCAAGGTTAGTGTTGACTCTGAATGCCCCGAATCAGAATGAGACTTAACCATATATAACACGTAGGCTTCGTCGCTCCCATCGAACATTTCGAGCTGGCCCAGGCACAGGAGGAATTCTTGACGACGCACGTGAAGTCAGCAGAGGCCGATCCCCCCCCCACAGTTCCTTCACCAAATCCTGCGAAAGTTCGTCCAGGAGACTGTGGCAAGCGTCGTGAGTGGGGGTTTATGTCCGCCGGAAGAGGAGCCTGAAACGAAGGTTCCTTCTCGAGAATTGTTAGCCTCTTCTCGGGAATCCTTAACCGCTTCTCGGGAATCCTTAACCGCTTCTCGTGAATTTTTAACCCCCAAGGTCAAAGACGAGTTCCCCGGGGAAAAGAACTTGGGCCAGAGAAACCTAGCGCAACAGGAATTCGACGAGGATCTGAAGCCAGGTTGCAATTCAACTTGCAACCAGCTGGAGTTATATTACACGGCTCTTTTCAACGAGCATCCTCCAAAGGGCAAGGATAGAGATACCGGGCAAACGCCTGCACCTTTAGTGAAGATGCAAAGCAAGTCTGCTACGTCTTCGTTGGCAGCGACTCCCCAGTCAGGCACAGGAAGCGAAACGACCGAGAACACCCAAGAAGCAAAGATGCGTCAAATTCTAGACTTCACTTACCGTACTTTATTCGATACGGACCTGGACACATTGGTTTTCACGGGACCGTTCGCGTTGGATAATTTAATGGAAGTCGCCGAAGATTTTAGCAACCAGCTCGCAAGCGTCATCAATCCCCTCTCCCATCTTCAGCAAACCCCGATGGAAGCCCCAAATGTGTCTTTTACCGCGCCCAGTTCTGATAATATGTCTGGTTCGGGCCCACCGGGGACCCTTGAGAAAGCAGGCTCCTCTTCCGGTGGGGGCGGAGGTAATGGAAGGGGGAACCGCAATCCTGGTGACGGGAAATCGCCACGCGGAATGGAGGCACCCGGGAAGCCGGGTTCATCCGGTCCAACCTCTCGGTTTCGATTCCCGTGTCCCTTCCGAATGAAAGATCCATATACCTTCAACGTCAGGGAGTACTACTCTTGCTCTATGACCTACTTCTCCGACTTGAAATCCCTAAAGTAAGTCCATTGATCCTCCAGCCACCTCCATTCTCACGCAAACGCTAAAAGATTAATGCCATCGTGTATAGGGAACATCTTCGCCGGTGCCATAGGCGCCAGGATAAGGCAGAAGTCGCTTGCAGCCGATGTCTTGCCGGGTTTCGTACACGAAACGAACGGGATGAACATCAGAGGACAGGCGAACTGTGCGAGGTAAAAGACCTCAAAGAAAGCCTCAAGCTTGGTTTAGAGGAAGAGATTCTGTCGAAGCGGCCAAGCAGGATAAATGTCACCGCCGAGGAGCAATGGGCGGAGCTCTGCCAGTCTGTGCTTCGCTCTGCAAATGTCAAAATATCTCCAGGTGTGTGATTTCCCAAGCGATCTCAACATATATTAATTGACAATCCCAACTAACATACTCTCTCTATTAAATAGAATATCGACCCGTCATGGAACACTTTGAGTTTGCAAGACTCCTATTCAAATCGATCCCCACCCTAGCAGCGCTCCTCTGTGATGAAGAAGTCGACGATCGCCCTGCCATGGGAGCAATATTAAAAAGCATCTTTGGGAAAAAGATGGATGACTTTGAGCTCGGCCAAAGAGAAAATTCGCCATATCTTTGCGACAGATGGGATGACGTTGAAAAAAACGCGCAAACACTCGACGGCCACTTCCAGTCCCTCCTCGCTCACAGCGACGAAATCACGCGGACGATGCCCTACGCAAACAACCAAAGCAGAGGCCAAGGAAACTCCGGTCCGCGGCGACCAGCTGCCGCCTCAGTCACGGATCTAGATACATGGACGCCGCCGTCCGTCGCGACGGCCGGAACGCCGCGACCAATTCCTGAACGACCCGAGTTCTGCGAACGTCATGCGAAACGCCGGAAGCTTGCGCCGAAACCAGAGACCAGATTTACTGCCGACGTCTTCAATGAGAGGAACCTCGCGCCTCGGAATACGGTGCCTTCGCTGGGAAACGACCAGCCCATGTTCCCCATCGATGCAGACTCCAATCTGTCATTAGAACAACGTGTTCTGGAGCCTTCGGCCAACGGCGAGGATGGAGACTTCTCTTACTTATTTTACGGCATGTCTTCGGGGTTTCAGGAGCGAGGTTTTGATTTGATCGATACCTGGCGAGACGAGGCCGCCAATCTTGCGGATACCCCTGCGTCTGCTCCGGAGGAAGCTGCGCCAGAGGGCACAACTCGACCCTAGGAGAAACTTCTATCCAAAGACTCTTCGCAAGATTCTACTCAAGTCTTGACTGAACCCACTTTCAGCTGTGGTAATGACATGTATACAGCCCGTCAGTAGCATACGGCGCCAACGAACGACTGACTTACGCGGCGCCACTTCATTCATCTCCCGCTAAATGGGCTCTTGAAGATCGCCAGGCATTTCCGTGGACACGCACCGACCATCGAACCGATTAACTATCATGGTTGCAACATGAGAATTGAGAATCCTCGACGGTAACGATAATGGCCTTTCGAGACAATTGAGCTACAATTCCCCTGCGCTGTTTGACAGCAGTCCACTCCTCCCCCTCCACCACATCATATCATAAATCCCAGCCAATCATCACCACTCGGGTTGGCCTGTGGCATTGCTCAAAAAGAAGTTGATATTCAGCCTACTAGGCCACCCATACCGGCCCCTCCCCCGAACCCTACCCCAACACCTTCGTGGGATGTCCATCACACACACTCCTCCGTCCGGGTGTGTAACAACGGCCCAGTCGATCTTCTGTCTCACCCACCCTCTCGCCTGGTTCCCCGCACCGGCAGCCATGCACGATGGCGCCGCTGCATTCCGTTGCATCCCGCCGCATCGCCACTTCTGCGTCGATGCCTAATCCTGGAGATTTGTTGCCTGTTTCAATCCCTGAATGTGCCTCTCGACAGCCTGCCGGGCAGCCTTGCCATGCTTCGTGGCGAAGCGCCAACACACGAGAATCAAGTGTATAAAGCCACATTGGCGCCCATATCACACCTCACATTTACTCCATTCCATCCCCAGAGAATGGCGAACATTAGCGAACAATAAAGTCACCCAGTTCCCATCAACCACCCCTCCCTCCGTGTATCCGTCCCAATGCAAACCCACCCCCCGCTACCACAATGGAAGTCGTAGGGTTCATAGCCGCCATATGCACAATAACCAAACTCGCCCGATCCGCCATCGCCTTCTCCCAAACCCTCTACAAAATCGCCGAAGACGCCGGGTCCACGGGTCCCCACATGCGTCGCACCGCCAGCAATTCCGGTCCTTCTCGCTCGCCGTCCGCGGTGCGCAGGCTTCCATACAGCGGTGCCACGCCGCCGAGGCCGAGTCGCCGGTTATCGGGTGGATCATGCGGACGGACCTCTTGGCGCAGCTGGGCGAGATGTCTGTTTCGTTTGAGGATTCGATCAAGGGGCACCGGGGGAAGATTGAGCTTTTGCAGAGCAGGTTCGAGTTTGTCACGAGCTGGAGGTGGACGCGGATGAAACCGCCGTTGACGGAGTTAGTCTTGGGGATGGAGGGTTTGAAGACGACTTTGACGCTTGTTTTGAGTACGTATTTGCTCGAGTTGGCTTTGGCTGAGCGGGAGAGGGGGTCGAACAGGTCGGCGCAGGAGTATGAATGGGAAATGTAAGTCCACGCCCATTTGTTCTTAGCCTGCTTGTCTCGAAGATGTTCGTTCTAACGTTGTTGCAGTGCAAATCTGAGGAGAACTATAACGGACCACGTGGAGACGATCCGCGTCCTACAGCGAGAGCAGAGAGGCTACCTTCTAACACCCCGAGCCAGCAGCCCGTATCCAATGCCGACTCTTGACGCATTACCGGCACTATGCCGTTTAGCAACTACCATGGCCGAATCCGGCCAGATCCCGACCCCTCCTCCGCCGGGACCTAGAGCATCTCCTCCCCGCGCACCAAGACAGCCCCAACCCAGAGTTGAAATCCCAGAAACACTACCAGAGACACCACCAGAGACACCACCAGAGGCCGTGAGACAGGTCCAGGCATCCACACCCACGTCCATACTCTACAGTGAGGATTCCGACAACGAGTCGATCGACTCATGGTACCTGACCGGCTACATACTCGTCGGTCCGTCTCGGTACCTCGCAAGCGCACATCTCAATCCGCAATTGACAGTCAATCTCATCTCTCGCAAGTACGCGAAGCATCTCAATCTGCAAATCGAGGAGCTCCGACCGTACGTGGTTACGCCTCCGCATGGGAAGGGGATACGATGTACGGGGAGGGTGGTGTTGAAGTGGAGCGAGGTGCTGAGGAATACTAGTACTCGGCCGACAAGAATCAATTGCCTTGTTGGGGAGAATATGGAAACGCGTTTGATATTTGGGAATTCGTACAATTGCTAAGTTGAGGGTGGAAGGAGGCCGCTAGATGAGTGAGATCTTCTCATCTTGGCCGCCTTGAGAGGCATACAAGTCGTATTGGCTTCATCGGAAACTACTTGAGCTACACAACTCTAGCATCCTCTCGCAAAACCCGGAGCTATCAAATGTAGATCCCATGAGGAAATAATTAAATACTCCAAGTAACACTATCCCGTCCGTAGGCTGTTCTCGTTAGCTCCGGCAGCCAACCGTGGTTAGCCGCAGACTGACGGTTCCGAACCGATCTCCGATCTCCGGCCTGGGCACATTAGAAATTGCGAAGTCGACTCTCACACGCGCTCACTCTCTCTCAAACACTCTCACACACATACCCGCACGCCTCGCACCGCACCGCAACAGAAAAGCAAGCTCCAACTCACAGCGCCATCCTTGAAGTCCCCCAGACAAGGCAAAGATTCGCACTGTCACCCAAGCGAAAAAAAAAGAAAAAGAAAAGAAAAAATCTCCACCAGCCAGTTCTCCCGCCACCACCCGCAGGCCCAATCCCAGACCTCATCAGGACCAATGTCAAAGCAAACCCACACCGTCCGCAAAGCAACACTCTCCGACGCCCCGCAAATAGCCTCCTTCGGCGCCGAAGTCTTCCGCAAAACCTTCGGCCACTCGGCGCCCGAAGCCGACGTCCAAAAGTACCTCGACGAGAACTACTCCATCGAAGGCGTCACCGCACACCTGCAGCACGCTTCGCGGGAATCCCTCGTAGCCGTCGACGCCGAGGGCAAAGTAAAAGGCTACGCGACGCTGACGAAGGGCACGGCCGAGCCCTGCGTCGACGATGTGCCGGACAAGGCCGAGCTGCAGAGGCTCTACGTAGATGCTTCGGCGCTGGGGACGGGGATCGGCGGGTTGCTGGCGAGGGCGGTGGAGGATTTGGCGAGGGAGGGCGGGTTTAGGCATTTGTGGTTGGGGGTTTGGGAGGAGAATCATGTTGCAAGGAGGGCGTATGAGAAGTGGGGGTATAAGAGGGTGGGAGAGCATACGTTTTATCTGGGGAGCGATGCGCAGACGGATTATATCATGTTGAAGGCGTTATAGAGGATAGATGGATGATGGATGATGGATGATGGAATGGTCATGGTGTATGAGAGTTCCATGGATCAAGATCATTGGTGTTTTCGGCGTGTACAGAAGTCGTAGCCAGCCAGGGCCTAGCTGGTTCAGACACATTGTCGGCCATCTCTAGATGAGCACACCCAAGTCTTGAAGGCTACGATGGATCAACATTAGACCCTGGAGACAGAGATCCAGGAAGCGTCTGTTATCTAGGACAGGGAGCAAGGGACTCGGCCTGGTTGACCGTCTGGTTTTCTTCCTCAATTGCACTTGTGAGCAGGGGAAATCTTGGACTATCAAGACTTTCTACCCATGAAAAATACAGCACCACGGTCTCACTCACATCAATCCACCTTTGCAACATTGAAGACTCCATTTGCATCTGAGGCTCTCCGTGTTTGTTCCCGGTAGTCGCAGCTGCCAAACATAAAAGCCATGCAAGTACGAAGTACAAAGGTACGAAGTACAAAGGTACAATCTCGCTCCAAAAGAACAATAGGCGTAATTGACATGGGACAACCCCACCATTGTCACGTGCAGTACTGCAGAAAAAGCTGGAGCATTGGGTACATAGCTGCTGGACCAGAAGTACCTAACAACCAATCAACATGGTAAGATGGCCGAGCGGTCTAAGGCGCCAGGTTAAGGTTACCTTAACAAGTAAATTCCTGGTCCAGGAAACTGGGCGTGAGTTCGAATCTCACTCTTATCACGTTAGTTTTGAAGTTGCTTCTTTTTTGCCTGACCTGTCCCACAATCCTTCGCCCTCCCTTTCTTTGACTTCATCTTCTTTTTTTTTCCTCCCCTCCCACCAGAATTCTGCTCTCCCCTCCTTCCATTCCTTTTCCTCTGTTCTATTATGAATTGTCGGCGCCATCCGTCCTTCGTCTATACCCTGTCGGCCCTCGAGTCCTGAATCACGCCCGATGATCGCAATGCCGCGTCTGCGAAACAACGCGATCAATTGAGCGAACTTCTTCTCCCCCATTCTTGTCCAAGTTATCGTCACGATTTGTTTCGACCTCCCACGACTTTTTTCCGGCGACGTGATGAATGCTCGACACTCCTCTCCGCAGTATCGTTCTCACGCGTTCGAGCCCGAGAAGCACCCCTCTAGCAGGCTCATTCTACTTGGGTGATCATCGCGGACTGCCCACCACGGCCACGCGGGCCATATCCCCGGCGACTCCTCGGCGGCATACGTGGCTATTGTCTCCGCGTAGAGAACCGATATTCTTCGGCATGTTTCACCATTCGGTTTTTGCTGGCAATGCCTCTTTGAATATCGCCGAGCGACACGCTCCTGGATCCTAGAGCCAGAGAGACTACCAAGGATACTACGCCGGGGAGTACACCAGCCGAGGCGTGTCTGTATGATGTCGTATACGCGATTCTGATGCGGAGGGATGAGGTGATTGTCTGTTTCTCATCAGACCGCTGAAGCGATGGCGAACGCTCGTCTTCGAAGGCCAGGGCAGTCGACCATCACCTGCATGCTCGTCCGTCGCGTTTGGGCTTCGGGATACATTCAACCTGGGGAGTAGATTGGGCGCTTCGCATCTACGTTCCATGCCGTGACGAAACGGTCGACCTTGTGATGCTAGCAATAGGGACCGCCCCTGTCGAAGACGGGTACCCCCAGGTACCCAGCGCGACACCGAGTGTTAACGCAGGCCAAGCGCGCCAGCACGCAATAGCGCAGTCGCTGTTTTTCACATCCCCTGGGTTCCTCGGGCACCAGTAAAGAGGATAGCACTACAACCAAGGTGGGTCATGAAATCTGTCCAGATATCGTCCCGCCCCTGGTGCGAGTAGCTAGAAGCCACGTCCCACCACCCATTACGATCCTCGGTGATAAACACCCCATTAAACGCGTCGTGGAGCGTGAGTTGGTCTCGGCTAGACCCAGTGCGACTTTGTGATTTTCTGCCAGTGAACGTTGGACACTAGACCTACCGCTCATCTCGTCATGTCTGAATATAAGCAAGATGAATGATGAGCTATAGCCGGGATGATGACTCAAACCCCCCAATGCTAAGATTGCAGCTTCGTACGCCGTCCCTTCGATGGACGACCGAGATCCACTGGACATAAACATGTTCCCATATCGACGTCACTGATCTGAATACTTCACCCAACCAACTGTAACCACGTAGGTGCTGGATGTGGTCCTTCATTGGGCTGTCGGCTCGAAGGACACCCCTCGAAACTACCGTTCTATTTTTAACGTATTCCGTATCGTATCCCGTCCACCAACATTGATGTTGAGTCACAAATCATCGATCTCCCCCGATCCCTCCCTCAGACCTTTCGCGGTGACTTCCAGTGATGTGCCAAGATGATTACCCCCTCTCCGATATCAGACGCTACCTCAGAAGCAGTGTAGATTAGTGCTTGCTGGGATCGCAGTCTTGACAAGCCAGCGGTGGGGCCCGGGAGGGTGTAATCGCGGCCATGTTGCGGACGAAGGAGGCCGGGCGTAGAACTGTAGCATCTCCAATCGCCATCTTCGTCTATCTTCAGGAGTTGCTCTCAGCAGCTCGGCGTATCTAGAGACTCCTTCCTGAGGACGCTCTTGGTCGAACCATCTCCACAACCCTTGAAGATACTACATTCATCGACGACTTATCTCCGCTGCGTAATGGTATAGAAACACCCAGGTCCATGATGAAGACAACGCCGGGGCAGGAATTGATCGAGGCTGAGAATTCCACTCTACATAGCCACGTCGTCGTCCCCAACGTGATCCGGCAGGGGACGAAAAGGCGGGGCTCGGTTCACCAGCACCACCTAAGCACTTCTCCAAGATCAAACAAGGGAACTTCTGGTGCCCTTCTAACGGGATGTCTCGGGAGATGATCGTACCAGGGAAGTGCAGCTTGAATAGCGGCTGAGGTCCCTTTCTTGATATCGGCTTTTAGTCCCACAGAGCTCTTCCTCGCAAAGTCGAATAAATGTCAGTGGGGTTGAGTTTCTCTTTCAACCGCCGACATGTCACAGACGTAGCATTTACAAACCTTGGCCCTCGAATAAGACACCATCCAACACAACGATGCAGGGCCCTCGGGGACTCACGACTCGTAAGCCACGAGGCAGTCGGCATTGAGGTTGAGATGTCTTCGGTAAGACCTGATTTAGTCCGGTCGGCCTTTCCAGCATGACATCGAGATTGGGGATAGATGAGAAGCACGGGAGGAAACGTCCATTCACGATCTCAACAAGTGTAACCTCAAAAAAAAAAAGAATATATGACGCCCATTTATGCTCCAAAGCAACTTCCTTGAGCCCAGTGATTAACTACTCACCACCAATACCGGCGTCATGCCTGCTCAACCCTTCGTATTATCCTGATGAATAGCGACAGAGGAGGGATGTCCGCCGAAGCTAGACAAGTCTCAGTCCATGTGCATATCATCTCCTCGTCTCATCGAAATTCACATTGCCCCCTCGGATTACACTTCCCTCGGTCTAGGATTGCCTCGAAGGGCTGATAACAGGGCGCCATAGGTTGGGAACCCTCTACCTGTACCCGTTTCCTGGCTCCAAGACCCCGTTTTGCCAACATGCCAAGTTGTATTGGCGTAAAATAACGTCTTCTAGGTTGTACGTACTCCCTCATTTTAGGGGTTCCTATGGGAGAACTGTTGTCACGAACGAGACTAGAACGATCCTAATCTCCATTACATTCGCTATGAATCAGAACGATGTGACCAACGACAACAACACCAACCTGACGTTCAATTATCAACCACTAGCCACAGTTTACTTCGTACAGGGGCTGCTTATCACAATTCTTTGGATGAGACCTTACAAGATACAGAGGGTATTGTGGCCGAGGCCGAGGACACCAGGATACGGTTGATTGGATTCCCACCAGACATCAATTTGAAGATTGAATCATTAGTAGAATCCCTCATCGCCGGTAGCCCACGACCCTTCCAAGTTTGGCAAGGCTGAAAAGTAATAGCCTCATACACAGGTATGAACAAACAAGCTCACAAGGCCTCGACATCGAGGCATCTCTGGTATCGTTTCAGCGAGAGAGCGAATATCCATAAATCTCCTTTGATAGGCAAGCGGAATATTTTTCATGATCGTGGACATCTTCCAAAACAGTCACGCCAACGAGCTCACAGGCGACGTCGGGGTTGGACGTACACATAATAAAGGGCCCACTCAGGACAATGCTCGGACAACCTCCGTACTGACGGAGCTCCATCCCGGATTCCCGGCGCATCTCCTCCCGACGACCGGGCCGGACAACGTTACACGTTAGCCACACATGGTCGGCCCTCCGAGATCAGGCTCCGACTGTCGCACAAACGCGTCCGGGTTCCGAAACAATGAACCCATTTGTACCTACCTATACCAAGTCTATCGACGAAGATCACACAGAGACCAGTGCTCTTTTCTCTGTACAACCCACCATTTCCCGATTCCAACAAGGCCGATTGTCGACTATGGATACACCTCTCACAAAAGAGCCTTGAGATCATCAAGATCAACCGACAATCTTCAAATCCCTGACATCCCGGATTCTCCACAACACAGAAGTCCATCTCTCTCCCTTAATCCCCATATCTCCATTACGTATACCATCCTATTTCCCCCTCATTCTAGTGTTTTCCCGGGCCGCCCCATTCCCCCTCAGTTCCGCTCCCTCGGATCTGAAGTGCTGCTTCTCCCTGCTTCCCTCAGATATATTACCTTTCCCCGGAGGCAGCTCTATCATCCATATCACCCTCTTCTATACCAAGAAAAATATCCCACACCCCACACCCCCTTAGTGGCACCTCAAACTGTGTTAAAAAGCAGGTGCCATTCCCCCCATTCGAGCATCCCGGTCACCGAATCGGCTCTCGATGCCGGATTAGAGCGGCCGGGGAAATGGCGTCTCGATATAAACCCGGTGGGTAAGTGCCCCAGATTTCACTTTCTCTCTCGCAGCCTGTAACTTCATCTTGGCTCATAAAAAGAGGGTCCCTCCCCGGCTTAAAGCTTACGAAGCCCATGAGATTTTGACTGCAGAATCAAAGCAAAATCCATCTCACCATCTTTCAACCCGGAAGCCAAGAACATCACGTCTTCACCCGGCTGAAATAACCCCCTCCCTTAGTTCCAGGAGCATTCGACTATTACAAAAAGTTACTCGAAGATACTTATCAGTGATTGACGTAACCTACACTGTATTCTCACGATACATCTAGAAGGAGTAAAATACATCGGTTCAGGAAGATATAAATGAAGCGTGGGAGTTCCCCGCCGCGTAACGTAAAGGACATCTACGGTATTGCCCTCCCGGGGCCCAAGGCGCTATGAGCCCAGATTCTAGAACGCGAGTTGAAAGTTCTTTATTTTTTCAAACATAATGTCCTTCATTTATTTTTCTGCAATGCCGGCACTTGAGCTGTTCGGCAAGTGCGCCTAGGCGAGACCTTCTGCCGTGTATTGAACGACGGAGAGGCCATCAATCTGCCTAAATCTAAAAGTCCAGATTTTCTTTTATTTCTGTTCTCTCTTTTTCAACAGAAGACAAAAATAAGAGTAAGAAATAGACTACAGCCTGGCCGAAAGCCCTTCAACCCAATACACAGAGAATCCAAAGCTCCCTGGCTGCAACATGTGTAGAGCATTACGCAGAATTACAGGACGTCTTTCCATCATGGAAGAAACAGATACATGAATACGGACACGGACGAGGTCTCTCTGGCCCTGGCTGACCAGATTCAACACAACTCACCTCGGCCATACGGATAGGAACAGGCATTAAAAAGAAAAAAGGGTTTGTTCAATCATGCACATTAGAATCGAAAATTTTCTCAACCTATGGTTCAAGGCGAAAGAAGAAACGAAACAAAAAACGAAATCGAGAACCCTCTCCTCCATGAACAAAGCACCATCTTGACTCGTCCGTTCATGCAAGTTTCAACAAAAAAAGGAGGCTCCAGTATTGCAAACCCTCGAATTACGTTTTTGTTATCGAATAAAAAGAAAAATAAAAAAGAGGAAAATAAAAGGCGTCCTGGTCTTTACCCATCTACAATTCCCGTTATTTGCGTTCCCAATGAACCCTGTACTAGATATTATTCCATATGCACATGAAAAACTCCACATTGATACACACAAAAAATGATCTTTTTTCATCTCGTCTGCTTCCGGATTTTCCCAAAATTTTCTCTTCTCCTGTTTATTTATCCATCCTAACATAGGTCCCAAAGGGACCAAAAGGGGACAACGGAGGGGCTAGGGCAAGACAGAAGAGACAGAGAGAGAAAACAAAAAAAGTGAGGCACTTTGTCTGCCGTCGGAGCTTACCGCTCGCTTAGGCATCGACGGGGGTGTTGAGGGTGAAGGTGACGGGGCTGCCGCTGAGAGGAGCCCAGGCAATGATGGGCTCGGAGCCGACCTGGTCCTTGAAGACACCGCCGGTGGAGGTGACGACGTCGCCGGGGACGGTGAGGGGGACGCTGACGCCGCAGGAGTTGCCGTTGGCGATCAGGTTGGCGCCGGTGATCTTCTTGGTGTCGTGCGAGTAGATGTACTCGACGTTGGGCTCGCATTGACTGAGGAAAGAGTTAATAGTTAGTAAAAAAGGAATAAGAGAGAAGAAAGTCAGAGGAATGGTAGCTTACTCAAGAGTCATGCGGTCAAGGAAGAGCTGGGCAATGTCATCATGCTTGAGGGACTGGATGGGCCAGTTGGTGAGGCTGGTGACCTCCTGGGTGATGGTCTCGATCCAAATCTGGATAAGAGAGAGCTTCCCGGTGATGGGTCCAACGGTGATGTCGGGGCGATCCTAAATGTGAGCCAGTTAGCTTGCGCATTCTTTTATATATGAAGGGAATTAGGGCATGCCAATTGGAAAAGAAATATAAACGTACGATGTTTCGAAGGTTGGCCTGGTGGAACATGTAGGGATCGGGGTGGAGAGCCATGAGGTAGCGGGTGTTGGTGAGCCTGGCATCATCAAGAAGAGTGTTGAAGTCACCAGTGCCGGCCGAGGTATCGTGCCACTCCTGCCAGGTGCACTCGGGGGTGTCGCAGTTGTAGTAGATGGTGGTGGCTAAAACAAACCCAAGTTAGTCAAATAGTCTAAAAAATGCTGTCGGGATTTCCAACTTACCCCAGCGGGGGACGACAACAAGACCGTCGTGGCCGTTGACAGCAGAGTTGGTGATGAGAGGCCAGTACTGGCTCTGGGAGTTCCTCAGGGGAGGACGAGTGTTGTCACCGACGACATACTTGATGCCGTTCTCCATCCAAGCGCGGATAGCATCACCGTTGTTGAGACCAGTGATGGCGGGGGGTACAAGACCGTTAGGAGAGAACTTGTCGGCGGTCCAGAATCCTTGGTCCTGGAGCCACTTGATGTTGTAAATCATCTCGCGGTTGGCATCGTTGAAAGTGGCGTTGTTCATCTCCTCGTGGGTGAAGGTGTGCGAGAGATGGGCAAAGGCATCACGGTTGGAGGCGGTCTGGAACCAGGCGAGGAGGTCATCGGACTTGGGGCACTGAGCGTTCCAGGGGTAGGTGTTGGTGAACGAAGGAGGCCACATGTCGGTGCCAGAGCCGAGGGGCTTGATCCAGTCGTAGGCGACGTCGGGAATCTCATCGTAGTCGACGGGCTCGTTGGGGTTGCAGGTGTTGCCAGACTTGCCGACGGCCTCGATGATGGCACCGTTACCGTTGTGGGCGAGCTCGATGAAGAAGTGCGAGCCGGCGGGAAGACGGCTCTGGAGGCCCTCCTGCCAGGTCTTGAGGGCAGTCAGATCGGCAGGTCGGAGACGGAATTCACCGACCGTGGTGGGATAGTAGATGCCAGTGGCCAAGTGAACGTCATCGACCTGGGTGTTGAGGTATGTCTTGCGCTTGCCAGAGACTGCAATTTTTTTGCCAAGCGTTAGCGATTCAGGATTTCATCATGGTGCAGCCGGTTAATTAAAACGCTGCACGTAAGATAAGAGGCTTGGGCGTTCCTGCGGCGGCAAAGAAGACTAAAAAAAAGAGCAGGCGGTAAAAATAGAAGCCGCCTAAATAACGCGCTCCCTCAAAATTGGACAACACTTACAAAGACCGCGGGTGATCCAGTGGATGAAGGAGTGCTGGAGATAGTTGGAGGCGAGAGACCAGTCGCTGGCCCAGCTGGTGAAGAAGACCATCTGCTGGCGTCCGGTGGTGTACTTGTTGATGACGGCAGCAACGGTGTTGGAGGTGAAGGTACCGGCGGGGCTGAACTGAGCGAAAGCGGTGGCGATGGTGGGATCAGAGATGGAGGCAGGGCTGTGCCAGAGGCCAGAAGTAGAGACCCAGCCGCCGCTATTCATAGATTCCATCCCCGTTAGTCAATTGCTTATTCTGGTCATTCGCGATACCTATGGCACTTACGTCTTGAGGTTGGCGGTAGGGAACTCGGACACGTCGTTGAAGCCGACCTTCTGGTCAACACCAGTGTCGCAGCATCCACCGAGCGCGGTGGTACCTGATTCCCCAAGTTAGCTTTCAATGCCTACCCCATCAATATGCCGCGTCCCTAATCAACTTACCGAACTCGGGAGTGGGATAAGAATCGAGGCGGACCAGCCTCACGCCGAAGTCGATCTGGTACTGGTAAATGGCATTCCACTGTTCGGTGGTGAGGGCGCTGTGCCAGTTGCCACCATCGTAATCGTAGGAAACCTCAGCCATGACGACGATACCGCCATAGTTACCGTGCTCGATGGTCGAGTTGAGGACGGGGAGGGTGGCACCGGCCTGGGGGACAATGAAGCCCTCAGTCTTAATACCGTAGGCCTTGAAGCCGGCGGCACCGTTGGAGACATCGTAGGCGTCACGACCGATGATGAGGATGGTACCGGTGATGGTCTTGGTGCAGGCGTAGGCTACTCCCGCCTGGAGGGCGAGAAGCGCCCCGACGGCGCGGTTGAAGAAACGCATCGTTTGGCTTTTGTGTCTCTCTCTTTTCGGGTGGGTTTTTTGATACCAATTACTAAAAAATGCTGCTGCAAACAAAAAACAATTACCAAAACGAAGGTCGAGTGTCTAAACGAGTGACAAATGTAGGAATGATCCTCGAGGTTGAAAAGAAACCCTTGGGAACAAAGAAGCCTACACGAATTAATAAAAAGAGGTGGGAGGACCTAAGGTAGAAGAAGGGAAGAAGAAGGAAGTCTTTCAGCCCTGGAACCGAAGCTCTTTTAAGAAACTACTACATCTTCGCGAGCAGGGGGACAGACAGCCGGGCAACCCAAAGGGGGTCGGACCAAGGAACCAAGAAGCAGTAGTGGGCGCATAAGGCACGATGGGCTGTGTGGGCTGGGCTTGGGAGCGTAAACGAGGAACAAGACAGGAACCAGGACCTGGTCGTGTACCTTCTCGTAGGGTAGCGCGCAGGATGCCAAACGCCGGTGGAGATTACACTAAGCCGTACAGGGGTTCCGCTATTTCCACGCCGTTCTTGCATGGCCTGGCTTTCTGGTTCTCTTCGCTCAGAGAAAAAGCGTGAAAAAATAGGGTGGGTGTGGGGAAGGGGGAACAAGGCTGCTGGGGGCCAAAGAGAGCATGCGGTGACGGGTACGAGGTACCTCGCTGCAAAATGGGCGCAGAACGATCCTGGAGACAGGCGACGTGAAGGAGACGAGGGGGGGGGGCTTGCTTTGTGGATTCGCCCAAAATTTGATGGACCAATGCAGTAACCTTGGACTATTGATTTTTCCTGGTACCTGCTTGGTCGACGGTGTACGAAGAACGACAGCTGGAACGGGAATACGAATCCAATGATTGAGAAAAGCAACATTTGGTTCCCGGAACCCTCTCTTTCCCTTCCCTGTCCATAGGGCGGTTTCTAATTCGGTGGCGGTCGGACAAAGGTCCGCGCCGCTCAGGGGAAACACGCATTGGGTGATTGGTGAGAATTCTTGACGGATCATTGATGTTTGCGCTGCCGTCAAGCGAAGGCCCTGAAGGCGTCGCCGTGCCTGACGGACTCAAACTCTAAACGCAGAAAAACATCACTTGGTGAGACTCCGAGTCAGGCCCTTCGGCAATCTTCCGTCATCTTTATCGGAGAAAAAAAAAATAGTACTATTTTTTTTCGACGGTCTCAGGCGAGAGTCTCAGATTCAATTTCTAAACTACATGTACGACAGGGCAACGCCTCGTACTCAGGCGATTAAAGAACCGGGCGGAAACGCAGACACCCGGTCCCTGAGGTGGTGGAGTTCTCTCTCCCCGCGACGTGGCTTGGCTCTTGTGACCCAATACGAAGGACGAAGAAAAAAAAGAAGTGGTTGCTGCCAGCAGAGACATGCATGATAGATGGGGAGTGTGGGTGGCAGGGACGGGATTAAGGTAGAAGTTGGCAGGCGCAAAGTATCCTCCGATGGGCTCGATGGTTTCTCGCCTATGATTGATTGCTGAAAGGCCCAAATTTGGATGCCGTTTTTCCAGGGATTTGGAAAGGGAGGAAAAGTGTGAAGACCGGGTAGTGTACGAAAATCTCGAGTTAAAGCGGGTTTCGGTTATTGCTATTTGGGGCATAATAATATGGGTACTTGCGCCTCTTTTGGGGCCTTGCTTGGTTCCGCTCTGGGCTCAAGAACCCAAGCTGAGCTGGGCTGACGAAAGGAGGCTGCCGGGCAAGTCTCGGGTTCACGGCGTGTTAACCAGTTTCTGCCGGATCCGCAGTGGAAACGTGTTAGTGTGCGACGCCTATTCTTAGTACCCAGTACCCTGCACCAACGAGAAGTATGAGGTACACGACGCTCTTTGATATTAAGGATCCCCGTGCGGCTGGTTCTGCATAGACGATGTACTTCCATCCTCCTCCTTGAGTCCTTCTCAACCATGGACGAAGTGCAATCACGATAAGGCTAAGGGGGGCACCGCCCGAGCGGATGTAAATTAAAAAAACGGTAATTATTTATGGAAATGCAGGAGGAGGATGTCATATCATCCTGATCCTTCACGCAATCCTATATTTCCAAGGATGTGGGCGCCACGCTAGAGCTTATGGAGAAGTATTATTCGTAATGACGATAATGTGATGGGTCGGTCTGTTCCTGGGTCTCTCCTCTCTGGTTCCTGGTCTGGATTCCGCGCCGTCAAAGTGTAGGTCCACTCCTTTTTTTCCCTTCCGTTCTTCCCAGGAGAGACCATCGGAAGTATTTTGTACGGAATAGACTGAGGTAATACAACGCAGATTATCTTCCATTTTGTATGCAACTTTCGGCACTCCATCCGACGAGAAGCAAGGGAAATGAAGTGGCGCTTTGCTGCCTCGTTCCGTTCCCGCAAGAGGCCGTCGCTTTGCTCACCCCTTTGAAGATCTTGCCTCGTTTCCGTTGATTTCTGATTCAAGCACTGTCCGGAAGCGAGTCGGCTCCTTAGCCGAAGCGGACATGAACACACTGACCAGCGCGGAGATCGTCGCTGTTTGTCCTACGAAGCACGGGGTCGAGAGGAGAAGACCGTCCGTGAAAAGTGGATGAGGGATTCCAATTGATGTTAGTACCACTGTCGCGTCAGGCCCTCTCCACGGCATCGTCGGACATTTCTAGGCTCAGCTTCAATGGCTTAGTGGGCACCACTGGCGGCCAGGACCACTGGAGCGGGTCCCTCTTCAGTGCCTAGAATCAAAATACACGCTGTGAAGCCAGTATACTTTGTGACAAAGTGGAAGCATTGACAAGTTGTCGATGAATGTACCTCACCCAAAAAGGGGGTGGAAGGGGCGAATGGAGAGGGTGTTGAACTCCAGCGCCAGGCTTCAGGCACGGCGCATTAGCGCCAATGCTATCTTTAATTTTGTGGGCAACCACGACCTGGTTTCTTCGGTTCTCCCCTCCTTCTCTTGGTGCCATCAACCCTTTTTCTTGCTTACAAAGTAGCGAAGTAGTGATGCATGTACTTCATGGTTTCCCGCTCGTAGATGGCCAAGATACTTAATTTTACCCCACGTGTACTTCCGGAGAGTATTGAAAAGCTATGACACTGCTGGTACCGCAGAAGTATTTCTACTCATTCTTGTTTCCGCACAGCCCAAAAAGTGTGGGGCTTGGAGCTATGCTATTTCTGGACATATGATTCGCCCAATTTCCAAGGGTAGGAGCAACTTGGTGGTTGCTCCAAACTCAATCGTACGGGAGGTGGTACCATTACCTGAAATCGAATCTCACTCCTGAGCTGCCAAATTCTCCAGTGCCGGGTTCGTCTTCAGCGCGTGTGTGTGTGCTTGCAAGTGCTGTCTGTGAACAAGTGCAGATGTGTGTCTCGACACCTACGACATGAAGAACACACACACGTCAGGTCAAAAAAAGAAATTCGCCGATCAGTGCCACCGCTCACTGTTAATCGCCCGAATGTCTCGGTGTTGGCAAACTGCGCGATGCGCCCCGCCGACGTTAAAGAGGGCACATCTTGAGAAGAGCGCCATTCCAAGTAATCAAAATGAAGATCATGACATCCTCCATCTTCACGGTGATGACACCAGTCGAAATAGTCGAAATATAAGATGCAATGTCAGCATTGAATGATCAACTGCATCCTGCACTGACACTGACCCCATCACAGTGTTCCTCGCGAAGAATTTCGGCATACACGACATGAAATATTGGATATTTCCCCCTTCCGCCTTTCCGGACGACCTCATGGAGCACGCAGCACTGACCATTGGCGTGCGAATATGTCTCGTCGTGAGCGTCGAGTTGCAGTGCCTCGTAATGCTGAAATGCTGGAACAACGCATCGACCATGCCATGGCGTCAATACTCATGCCAATTTCGGCAGCGTATGCCCAAAAATCACCATTGGCTCAGGCAAGGTTAGGGACCCCATCGAAATGGTTCGCTGTGCTTACGCCCCCTAAAAGGGGACTAGTCACATTGGATGAGAATTGGACTGGACCAGGGGGAGGGGGGTTCCCTTTCCTGCCTGAGAAACGACATTTCGCGCTGCTGGCCGAATTCGACTGGTGTTATTGTGTGCTAGAGACCCGCGCACGTCATGTTCCATTCACAGGGCCGCCGTATCTGTCGGCGTATGCGCGGGCCTACAGGGCCAAGAACGTGCGTGTTAGCGTTCTTTGACCCTTGATCCTTGTTCGGCTGTTGGATGGATGGACAAGGAGGGAACTTCGTCCCATTTTTTTCTCCGTTGCATTTTCTATTGTTTCTTCGATGGGTCCAGCTTCCAGCTCGGGCTCCACTAAATACGAGAGACGAAGCTCCACAGAGAGGGGCAGCAGCCCGGACACGCCTACTCCGTCCTCAGTGCTCGAGACAGTGGGGATACGGAATGCGCTGTCCCACGTCTTGCTTGGGCCCTGTCCCTGTCCTTGTCAGCACTACTGAGTACACTAAGTACTTAAAGTACACGATGTATCCTTTGTACTCACCCTCTGTCTTCGCCTCGGTTCGGGAACAATGCAGTTCCGTATTCTGCGTTACGGTTCCCAAATCCGGGGTCGCATCGCCTGTACGACTTCGCTTGGGCTCAACACCGCGACATTACCAGGCTCGTCGAATCTGGCGACTTTCTCATTCTCTCGTGCGAAGTACGTGCGCAATATTACTTGTATTTTCGTATTCATCACCGCAACATTCGGTTTCCGCCTCTTTCCATCTGAACAAAAGACATAAACGCTCCTGGCCAGGCTGTCCGTCCGTCTTTCTATCTCGCTGTCTGTCATGCCACCAGTAAAAATGCCTGGGTTTTTGTACTTGGTAACAATTTCACTGGAATCCGACTGGTGGGAAGAAACCCCGCAGTGGCTACAATATTTCGTAGTCTCAATCTGATTCCACCCGGATCAATTTGAGATATAATCTTCAATCAGTCAATTGATCAAAGCCTCAACACGGCGACAGGCAAATTGTACCAGTAGATCCACTCATGCTCACTGTAAACCACTTTATACTTCAACCAAAGGGAGGAAAGGGTCTGGTTGATCTGGGTCTGGCCAAAAGACACCAGCAAACTTCACACTTCCGAAACATCGATCGATCCGTGGTATTGATCCAGCATTAAGTCGCAATTCTGTCTCCACCTCGCTCAATGCAAGAAGAGCAACAGGCCTTTTCCCTCCCGATTCGAGCTAATACGACGATCCTACTCTACGAGGGCGTAGGGCCGCTCAGCACCCCTGAACTGCCGCCTCGAATACCACATCACCTTTTTTCCCTTCTCAAGTTCTCAAGTTAAACTACAACTGGGTACCTCCAAGTCGAGCCAAATCCCTCGTAGACATAGGGCTGGTAGCACCAGAAGACGACGCGGCCAATCGAGGTGCTGTCACTGGTCAGGCCCGTTGACAATTTGAATGAACCAGCCAGACAGTCCGCAGACCCCATTTCGCACACCTGAATCAGTGGCTGCCTCCCTTCTAAAGCGCCTAAAACCCCCATCGCCAACCAACCCGTTCTCCTCCGTCCCTTGGCGCTTTCCCGGCCTTTCCAGTGCCCAGACAATTGCAGCTCATTGCACGCACGCAGAAGCTCCGCCTCACCCGGGGTTCCAACGTTCGCTGACGACAGCCTCAATCTAAACAGCCCTCTCAGGCTCTCAGGCGGCCCTTTTCCAACCCACCGATTCTCCGCACTCCAACTCGGCCTTTTTGTTCTTTGGTCCTTTTTTTTCCCCCCCTTCCCTTGTCCTACCTGCATCGTGGCTCAAGAGCAACCACCACCACTGCCACTGCCACGCGTTCTGTGGAGTAAAAGAGCAAAAAGTTCCTGGCCCTCTTTGACTGTATTCTGACGATCCTTTCTTTTTTCAATTGCTGGTGGTTTTTGCAGACGACGTTCGTTGATAATTCTGTTTTTGGCCGTGCGACTCCATTTTTCTGGTGGAATAAATATATCCATTTCGGACGCTCTTTCGCATCCCTCTTTTTGTTCCTTCTTTTTTTTTTTTTTTACCTTTCCCTCAGCTCTCCGACGATCAACTCGAGCCTTGTCAGCCAAGACTTCCCCAATTCGACTGGGAACAAGGAACACTCCCTACGAGGGGATCTCCGACAAGCAAAAGAAAAGGGCACGCCCCCAATCCCCACGTCATTGATCGACCGAACCTGCAAAATAATCCGGCACACCATTAGCGATCCCGCGACAACCTTCAAGTCAAGCTTAATTATTCCGCGCGAGGTCGGCCTCTCCCGACCGCCGACACCTCCCCGAACCACCCTCTTTTTCGAACGAGACAACTACACATCATACCTAACTCGCCGACCATGTCTCAACTAAACTACAACTCCGACTCCGTGGGCAAGGGCGACCAGCTCCGCGTCGCGAACCCCACCCGCTGGCGCCGCCTCGCCTTCATCATCGCCGGCATAATCGTCGTGATCGGCCTCGCCCTCGGACTCGGACTGGGCCTAGGCCTCCGCAAAGGCGACGAAGACGACGACAGCGGCAACGAGGACCTCGGCCCGCCCGACACGGGCGTCAACCGCACGTTGAAGTGGACGCCCGCCGTGGGTGACTCGTGGCAGATCATCCTCTTGCACCCCATCGACCTGACCAAGGACCTGACGCCCGACGTGGCCGTGTACGATTTGGACCTGTTCAACAACGATGCCGAGAACTTCTCCGAGCTGCAGAAGAAGGGGAAGAAGGTTATTTGCTACTTCAGTGCTGGTTCGTACGAGGACTGGAGGGACGATAAGGATAAGTTCCAGAAGGACGATCTTGGCAAGGAGCTTGATGGGTGGCCGGGTGAGAAGTGGTTGAAGCTTTCCAGCGAGAATGTTCGGTCTATTATGGCGGCGAGGATCAAGATTGCCGCCGACAAGGGCTGCGATGCTATTGACCCCGACAACGTCGACGGATACGTAAGTGGAAGAACCCCCCAAAACCCCCTCTCCATTCCAGCATTCATTCACCCTTTTTATATTCTTGAGGCAATGAAACTAACCCCCCCAGAAGCAAAACGACAACGGCCTCGACCTAACAGCCAAAGACTCCGTCGACTTTATGAAATTCCTCTCCCTCGAAGCCGCCAAGTACAAAATGGCCGTGGGCCTCAAGAACGCCGGCGACATCATCGAGCAGGCCCTCCCCTACGTCGACTTCTCCGTCAACGAGCAGTGCGGCCAGTTTGACGAGTGCGGCACCTTTGAGAAGTTCATCGAGGCCAACAAGCCCGTCTTCCGCATCGAGTACCCCAAGGAGGAGCTCCCCAAGGGTACCTCGCTTGCCGACGAGTCGAAGAGGAGGTGCGCGAGCCAGGGCGCCGGGGAGTTTAGCACCGTGTTGAAGAATATGAATCTTGATGGGTGGGTGGAGTATTGCGATGGGAAGACGTTTACGACGTCGATTCAGGACGCGTAGAAGGATTATACACTCTTTTAATGTTTTCTTTTCTTTTTTTTTTTTTTATATGGATTTTTTTTTCCTTTCGCAAATTGTGTTAGACATCATACAGCAGAGCATCGGGGCATTTCTCTCTCGCTAATTCTCATGGGGGAGGGCACTTGTAATTTTTATTGTTTTATTCCCCCTTTTCATGTTTCCCCTCGTGTTTTTTCTTCATTCCTTCTTGGTCATCTTAATACGTTAATTTAGATCAATTGATATCCCATTTTGCTACGAAATATCTTCGTTTGTTTTGAAGTGTAATTTGTGTACACTACCTCGTATTTATGTCTTCTGTCTTGATCGCAACTCCAGTCCCAGAATGCCGGTTCCGCCAAGTAATTGAATTGATGATGCGCCCAAGCCTTATTTAAACCATGCAAGAGAAAAATGCCTGTCTGATGATGTATATAGAATGCCCATGATACATTAGATTCCCAAACCAACGTCTTGGCTTCGCGATACCAAGCCTTTTTTCGATTCTTTTTTTGTTCTTTTTTTCCTTCTTTATTTCTCAATCCACCCCCTTGTTCCCGAGGGTTTCTGAGAATCCACTGCCCAGCCCTTGGCTTTTGTCGATGGACTCACGCCTCTGAAATGATGCCCAGAAAAAATCCTTCTCTTGGCCCAGGTTACACTGGAAGCCAAGCCTTTCTTCTCACCATTAAATCCCATTTCACATCTTCTCTTCCTCCTCTACAAAAAGACAGAATCAACATATTGATTCCACCAGCAAGGCCACTGCGAATACCCGCCGTTGACCTGCTCAGTAAGAAACTGCCCACTAATCCCCGCCTTCCTCACCTCGCCAACAAGGCCCTCTACCTCGGCCTCCTCCTCCGGACACGTATGCACCATGACGACGGTCTTCTGCCTCCTCGACCGCCCGCCCAGGCCCTCCAGGAACTCGTCCCGGGTGGCATTCCAGTGCTCGTGGGCCTGCTCGAACGCCACGACGTAATCCGCCATGTCGTAGTATGCCGGCGCCACGACCACGCCGGGGTTGAGCATGACGAGACCGTTGGCTCCGCTCTTGGCACCGCGTAAAAGACGCTTAGCGCACCGGGACACGCGCGACATGTAGGACAGCATCTCCGGATCGGAGGGCGTCTCGTCGAAGAAGATGCCATCTATCCTGATGCGCGCCGACTCCTCGTAGTAGTCATCGCTAGGCTTGAAAGTATCCCGCGTGCTCCAGGCGGCGTACTCGCCAATGTCGTTCTCGACATCGGTGACCGGCCGCTTGCCGTACGTGACGTGAACGTAGCCCAGGATGGTCACGTTGGGCAGCGCCGAGAGACGCCGTAGGGCATCGACGTAGTTCTCGTCCGGCAGCGGTGTGGTCCCCGGCCCGTTGTTGGGGTTCACGACGGCGTGGAAGTACGAGGTCGGGTGTGCTAGCGCCGCCTCGACCAGGGGCTCCCAGGCCTGAGGGTTCGGGTAGATGTACAGGGGGATGCAGATGAAGGGGCTGGTGGGAGATTGGTCTGGCACGGGGGAGGCGCGACGGCGCGGCGTGCTGGGGAGGGAGGAGTTGGCGCTGTGGACGGTGGTGGGAGGCGTGGAGGCGCCTGAGGAGGGCATGGCTAGCACGGGGTCCGATTTGGAGGTGCCACTGGAACTAGGCGTGCTAGTTGACGGGGTAGGGGTGGAGGATAGGATTAGGGGCAGGTTTAGGCTGCTGATTGTTCCTTCTGGTATCGTCGCCGTTGTTTCTCCTCCTAGCTGTAGGGCCGGGATAACTGGTGGTGTGCTTGGTGTCGTGGTGGTAGTGTTATGGACAGGGGTAGTGGTAGTATCGGTTGGGGAAGAGGGTGAAGTTGCCGGTCGTGAGGACGATGACACTGACTCGGCGACGATGTGTTTGCGAGGGCGGTGCATGAGCCTGGAGACTAGGATTGATAGTCTCTTGCTTCTTTTGGAGGACATTGTTTGTGCGGGGGAAAGGGGGGGGCAAGTACCCTCCCTACTGTTGTGCGGTGTAGGTGTGACTTGGCAGGGAAAGCTGGAACCAAGGAACGAACCAAGGAACCAGAGGTACTTCGAATCGGGTCGAATTGATTTCCAATGCCTCGGGTTTCCCAGCTCGACTTCGTATAGCGTATAGCGCCGTGTGGGATGCAACGTCGGAATTAGCGCGCTGAGAAGAAAAGTGACAGCACACCTTGGAGCAGCTTCGCACCCCCTGGTTGTTTAAGGTTGGTGATTTAACCGTTTTGGGGGATTTATTGGTTCTGGGAGGCTGTTGGCGTCACTCCTTTGGTGATATTTCCCTGGGTCGTTGTTGGGAAGGGAACCAAGTTTGTTCAAGGTTCTAATATTGGAAGGGAAATAAGCATAATCTTGTTGGCTCGAAGAAATTCCCGCCTTGAGGAAAACGGGTGACCGGAACGGACGGCAGCGATGGGTTGGGGTGTGAGGCTCTCTTTTCGGAAGACGGTGAGCCACTTCGGGAGTTGGAAGCAAGGAGTAAAGCCCGAATCTGGTGGTGGTGGGTGGTGGTGGGTGGTGGTGATCGGGCCTTGGTGTCGATTGAAGATAGAGAGATTCGATGTTCGGTGTGCCTCGGAGAATAGCTTGAACACACCGGTAACGACAGGGTATAACTAACGACGGGATATCTCAAAGAAGCAAGCAAGAAAAAACAAGAATGTATGCCCAAAAAAAGAACAAAGAAAAAAGAAAAAGATCCGGGAACGATAGACCGGATTCGATAGATAGGAACAGAGAAAAGATTCAAGAGCAAAAAGAGAAGAGAGGGAAGGGAAAGAATGTGTCAATGACCAAGCGAGATCCAAGTCTCCAAGCTTTTAAGGGGAAAATACAAAGTAGAAGACCGACCAAACAACACCTTGGCATCGGGCTGCTTTTCCAAACACTCTTTCACTTTCAAAGAGCCACCGGAGCCTTCGGGGTGCAGAAAGGGGGGGGGGAAGGGAGCGTACAAGTAGTGGCCGAAAAAGTTTATGTATCGATGGATCCAAGATTTCGATCTTCGATTTGACAAGGCTTATTTTTCTTTTACAAGCAAACTACTTCGTACTTGTGCGAATCCACATGAGACATGAGACATGAGACGACACTAACAACTGGGTCTGGCCCCTTGGGGTCCCTGGATTCCCTGGAAGACATTCCTTGGCCATGGATGTTCTTGGAAAATGAGAAACAAAAACTGGGGCGGGATCTGAACTAAGCATTGATCTGTACTATATTTATTACTACGGAAGTATTACGCCTCACGGCAAAGGATGGAGGATGGAGGATGGAGGATGGATATCAATCCGTGAGATCCTGTCCCCTCCTTGTTTATGCCGTGCATGTAGGATCGATTGGGTGGATATATGTTGGATTTGCCGGACTTCGCCAACATCCAAGCCCGAGGGAAAAAAAGAAAAGAAAAAAAGAAAAAAAAATATAATAATATAATAAAATCAGAAAAATTACAAATAAAATAAGAGAAGAGAAAAAAGATCTGCAAAGGCAGGTACCTCTTGTCCCCCGGCCCATCATGAATCAGTCACTTTGCCTGCTCATGACAACATCAACCAGCTACCTCACACAATCACAAGAAAGAAGAAGCCAAGCAATTAAAATATCTACTCCGTAGCTTATTTCCCAATCCCCATTCCCCATCAACAAGGTCAAGGCCTCATAAGATGTAACAGAGCCGTGGTCCCAACATCACCCCTCATCGTCTCGTACGTTTCTCTCTCCAGCCCAGTTCCCTGCGTCATGTCCGGGCCCCAGCCGGCCAAGGTTTACGAGCCATGCATGAGAGAAGCATCAACGGACGTTTATTCGATACGTCAGGTTGCATGTGCGCCATGTACAAAGCTTTCTACGCTATTGACAACAAAACCCCACAGAAAATCATAAACTCCAAGCCCAAGTCGGGAAAGAATATCGATTATCGGAGAGCAGTGGCGGCCTGTCATCTGGAAATGTCCCAATATCTCGCGCTTCGCACGCAAGGCTGCCGGGGTATTATGTGGGAGAAGAGACAAAGACGTCAAATGGGTGAAAACTTGGCACGAAGGTCTGATCATCCCCTCCCTTTTGCCCTTGTCAATACCCAAACTTGGGGGGAGTTCGTTTTTCCCCCGTTTCAAGGCAAGCAAGTAATGCGTGCGGAGCTGACCGAGAGCTCCGGACACGAGGGAAAAGTTCGACGTCTAAGAAAGAAACGTGGGCGGCGGGGGCTTAGGCCGCGCTAACGAAAAGCGAAGAAAAGGCTGTTTTGTAAGTGTTTCCTCTTCGTCTTTCCATTTGCAGGAACCAGGCCAGACAAGAACGAAGTCGCCTCAGGTCCCGCTCCGGAGTTGGGCCTGACCCACTCTTGTCAGACTTGCCAGCTTCAATGCTAGCTTCAATGCTAGCTTCAATGCCAGCTTCAATGTTCGTTTCTGGGCGTTGCTCTCGTACATTAGAGGATGACGGGGGACCCATCTGCTGCCGTGGCTTCCAGCTGACGGACGCTTTTCCCGCCTTTTCCACTTTCCGGGTTGGGAAGCTTTAAACAAAGAGCCTCGGGACGAAGCGGACGGATGCGCTGGCAATACCGCATTAATATATTGATCAATTGATCTAATTACGAGGTTTTCCAGCAAGCCTCCTTGGATACTGCCGAGCTGAACCTCACCGGGACACCGACATAGTAATCTTCTTACGAAAGGTCTCCGAGGAGAGAGAGGCTAGAGAAAAAACCTGCAAAAATTCAGCTCCCAACCGTAACTTACACGCCTTGGGGGCATCGAGCATCTGGGCTTGCAGTAGTGCCGGTTCTCCCATATTTTCCCCTGTTCAAAGACTCTGGGCAGAGCAAGAGTGACAATTGTCAGAAACACGACTGGTTAAACATATGAAATACTATGCACAGCTCATCAAGAATAATACGACTTCGACGCCACTTTTCAACCGGTCTCCGCAAGGCCTCTCCTCTCTTCTTTCTCGGTAACATCATCAATATTTCTCATGCGGTAACCGGTATCACACCTATCACACCAATGGCCGTTGTGTCAATACTGTTTGTAAGATTCGGTCATGATATTTCCAAGCTCTCTCGATCCCCTGTAGATAGTTTTTTCACTAGTGAAATCTTAATTAAGCCTTCTCCAAGACTTCTCATCCAGAAAGAGAATGACAGAGAGGGGAAACGAGATGAGGTAGGGTTGCATCGTGGAAGTTAGAATGCCATGGGTTAAAGAGCGCCATCAGATAACGCGCCTTAAACGGCCGGGCTACCCAGACACCAGATGCGAATCCATGGGTCCTGCTGGCGGTGCAGCAAAGTGCCAAGAAAGTGTGTTCAATATTACCTATCGTATACATATAGGGCCAGTTATTGCATTGGGGCCAGAAAGCGACGTTGACCGCATCCCAGAGCCGAAGGCTGGTTCAAGGTGCTGTGGCTTGTTGTCCTCAGTTCACCGGTCGCCGTCGTCCCGACCCAACCTATGATCGACGTCGGATGAGGCACGATTTTCTGGGGGAAGAGTGACCGGCCCGGAGGATGATGTTACTCTTGCGCTAGGGCTGTGATGCTTGGAAGCGAGACGCTTCCGCCATTTTTCGACACCTGCGGTCTTATGTAGTGAAGTTGCAATTAGCACCTTGTGCGGTCGCCTTGCACATCTTGCATTGTCCCAATGCGACTGAATACTCCGCCGGTGTCTGACAATACAGAGCAGTCTTACAAAATAGGCATTTGCTATTTCCATCGCCAGGCGTTGGAGGTTGGAGGGGGGAAAAGCCCCATCCGTGGGAGATCCTGCGCCACTTTCCACGCTGCAGCCTCTTTTATCCTCTGCAAGTTTCAGCTACATCGTATAAGTAAGACTGTCCTGTGCAAAGAAGCATGCATAAACTTGGCGCGGGGTCCCATCCTGACAAAAAGACCGGCCTTGACCGCGCCTCCCCCAAATCTCCTGCAAAACAAAGCAAAGAGAAAAACGCATAGCGAGTCCGAAGCGAGAGGAGAGGGCCAGCGCAATCCGGACAGCCTGTGCTCCACAATCACATCATCAACATCGACAGCAGCGTAATTTCCGGACCCCGCGGCGTTGTGCTGAACTGCAGGATTGGGGGAGGGCTTTTTTTATTCCTTTTTTATCCTCGCCTCAATGAAGCCGGTGGCGCACTTCCATGGTCAAGCAGCCTTCGGTAACCGCATGACCGGGGGCGCAAGAAACGGACGAGCATGAGGCGGATCAGGGAAGGAGAAATGTCTCGTGTGAGTGGTAATGAGCTCTGGAAAACGAGGGATTCATTTGAATAACACAAGATCCATCGTTTTCTTTTTTTTTTTTTTTTCCTCGTCGGTCTTGCACGTCTTTCCGAACGCCCGAAGATTGAGGCCCTCTTTCTCTTCTCCAGCCCAAGCTCCAATGTGAGGACCATGCCTGCTTCATTTCTGCGTTTCGTTTTAGGGCCAGCCCACCAGCCAGCCCCCTGGTCTCCGCTGAATACCACTTCCAAGTTCTATTTTGATGCCTCTCGCTTGGCAGCGACGATCATTTCTGGGTCTTATCCCCATCGAGCCTTAGCCTCTTGGGTATGACATCGACGTTTGAGGTCCCTCGTGTTTGCAAAAATGTCCAGGATCCCCCCTTGTAGAAAGTACGCTTTCTGTGTTTCCACCTGTTTCCACTTTTTCTTCTTCTTCCTTCTTCTTGAGGCTCAAATCCGCTTGTCTCAGGTTAAAGAAGAAAAGAATCCGTGCTGTCGGGCGATGGGGCCAGCTCCATTGTAAAAAGCTCAGCAGTGACGTGTTTCCACCTGGGCGAACACGAGGCATGGTGGAACACTTACACGACACGCGCTAATGTGGGTACAACGAGGCAAAAACATGGAACTGGAAAAGGCATGTACCTTCTTGCAAGCATACTCCATGGTGTTAATCCTCTTCCCCGAACGCAGCACTGGTGCTAGTTTTCTCCATCATTAGCAAGCAAACTTACACTAGGCCTGGTGGTTCAGTACCGGTACGCTACCCTCATAGAAATCCCAGTGGGAAGGGGCCGGATCCATGTTGACAAGGGTGCTCATCGTTTTTCTCTTCTCGATCTAGCCAGCTTCAGCGCCTCTCGCCTTGCGCAGACGCTAAACCAAACTAGTTTGGTAGTGCCACTAAAAGTCCCCCCAGTTCAGCTCGCTTTCCTTTCCCCTTCTCACGGTGTTTGCCACTGACATCCTGGCAAAGCCCTTCAACCCCCTGGTCTAGCTCCCATGAGGATAGGGCAACGACGGTGGAAGCTAGGCTGTGGTCCGCGGCTCTTGGACAGGGGGTGTTTCCCTTCTTGGAAGATGTTTCTTTCGGAACAATTTTTCTGCCAATGAGCTAAAGGGGGGACAGAGTACGAAGTACGAAGTAATCGTCTTCGTTCTGATTGCCCTGTTCATTCAGGACCAAAGTTCGGATCGAGATGGGGCCGAACCAGCCCAGCTTACGAAGGTAGTTGGTAATTATGTTCAAGAAGAAGAAGAAGAAGAAAGAAGGTCGGGCTTAGACAGTCTTACACTAGAGAATGTGTCAGCCATTGATTGATGCCTGATGCCTCAATGGTCTCAGAGATTTGTGTTTCTTTTCTTTTCTTTTTTCTTGTCTTATTTTGTAGTTCCGCTTTCGCCGTCGATGTCCGCAGTGGAGAAACCCTTCCCTGCCGGCAGGGGGCAAAGGAAAATAAAATTGACACCAGCCACCCCCCGTTGAATTTTGTTGCTTTTTATGGTAGGTGGAGCCTCCTTCGAGCCGAGCCTTTCGAGGCTGTGATACATCATCTGCAAATCAATTGATATTTGCACTTGCTCCTTTTTTTTCTTCTCCTTTTCGAGGTCCTTGCTCATTGTTCGGAGCCGTTAACCGAGAACAATCACCTGTTGATTTGGGGATCGGGGAGGAGCAATGACCAGGCGATGGTGTTATGCAGATGTGCGTACTTTGTCCAAGCAGAGAGTCGGAAAGATGGGCGTAGTTTAATTTCCAAACATGATATTTCGAGCCTTCTATCGAGGGAACTCAGGGTCAGTGCAGTCCTGTTGTGTCGCACCAGACCAGGGGAGACCAGTAGCGGAGGGGTGAAGCTCTCCACTAAAGGCGCCCCGAGCTGCTCTGCTCGTACACTAACCACACCATTATTCTGCTCCTTCCCACAGTGGGCGTCGGCACCGCCAGGTACCACAGGTCGCTACCAATGGGTCCGCCCCTTCTGATGCGACGGTGCCTGGAGTGACTTGGAGGTACTTCGAGGAACAGCCCAAGTTTCCTCAGTAGACCCCACCAGTGGCATCGGATCGCAGTGGTAACCACGTGTTAGCCACCGTTTCTTCCCTGAACCGTTTTTGGTTTTTTTCATGGGGTCTCCCCCCTCGCTAACGGAGCACAGCCTAGACCGGGGGATTGAGGGAAAGCTTCCCTGCGACGTAACATCGGGAGAAGAACCAACTCCCATCGCGTATTTTTGGGGATGGTCTCAAAAGTTGATGTTTACTTCTCGCATTGTTGCCTGTTATAAAACCGGTGGACCCAAGGAAACAACACAATTGCATCAATCGCGAATGATACAGGGCGAAAAAAGGTGGAAAAAGAAGACACCATCATCATGAGGTTCCATCACCTCACCTCCAGGAAGAGTTACCTCTCCCCCACACCCCTCCCCCCCTTGTTGGTGATCCGCCTGGAGACAGAGGCCGCCATGCTGTCATTCATTGATGAACCAGCAATGAACTCATGTGGCTGAAGCTTTTCATCTTATTTGCTCCAGACAAGACATAACACGGGCGGTATAAGAAAGATGCCGATGATCCGATGGATACAGAAATCGAGAATGGGAGAAACCTCATGACGAATGTCCTTAGAATTGAGGGGGTGAACTGTCCATCGAGGCCTGGCCTAGGCCATATTGTTGCGCAGTAAAGACAAGTGGGGGGGGGGAGGAGGGAGAGGAAATACACTACACATGGAAGATGTAGAACATGTCGAATATTCAACATTTTAGGATCGAAGGATCTCCATAGTAAGCTGAGTCTAAGGAGTGGGGGATATGCCAGTAATAATAGAACACTTTGTGGATGTGTCTTACTGCCATCATGGCAGTTGGGACGAAAAGCAAGACACGGAGAAATTGTGGGAGCCTGATGGCGAAATGTCTCACAAGGAACCGTGTGTCTCCGCGAGCTTAATTCCCGTGCTCCCGGGTCCAGTGAAACAGTGTCCGGTTCCTGGTCTTAGATGGGAGTGTGCCTGTGTAAGTGTGGCAGGATCGCGGGGGCCGCAAGAAGGAAGTGGCAAAGATCACCAGTTTCTTTTTTGAGAGTGTCGTTGTCGTTTGTATGATAGGCTGTTTGGACAACAAGCTTCACTCCGCCCTCCAAGCCAACTACATCTTCCTTCGAATCCTCCATCTGCAGCGCTGCATCTTTGCCCCGAAGTGACGCCAGGAAAAAAAAAAAATAGTAAAAAAATTACATCCAAAAAAGAGGTGTCGTTGATGGTCCACGTAAGACAGAGCCGATGCCAAGATAACCAGTACTTCGGCACCCGCCAAGATTTGCCTGTGCGACATGTACCTAATAACACCGAGCGGGATGCAGATTGCCTCTATCCAATTCATCCATATTGAAAGACCCCCTCAGTGGCGCGCCACTTGCTGTATCGCAAGGAAAAGCAGAGCTGTTCTGCAGTATACACACACTTTTCTCCTCGGTCTCGGAATACTGCCAAGATCTTGATTTTTGTTTTCTTCTTCCCATTTTTTTCTGAAATTACTTTCTCACGTCATGAGGGGAAACTAGTCTTGATCTCATGACAGAGGCATGGGTGATTTTTCTTTCATTTTGTTCTCAACGTACATCAACATAGTCTAGACGCGGCTCGGCATGTAAGTTTAGGAACAGGAACCGGAGCCCCGAACTGCTCCGGAGAGGCAAACAAAAGAAGTAAGGAGAGTGGGAAAAAATGAAAATTGTGCCAAGGTATCAAGTGGATTGCTCCTCCAGAGAAGAAGGAAGTTTTCGATGCAGATCATCAAGTCCCCGGCCCCACGAACTCCATCCCATCGCATCTTCCCATCTCGCCTCGATCCTTGATCTGGATATGCGCGCTGCTTTTGCGCAAATGAACTCTCCACGTAAGGCCACTTTCTCCGGCAAGTCGCGAAGAGACCGGTGGACCATTCAGCCATTCCGATACCTACCAAGTATTGCCTGTGTCGCAACGTTCCAAGTTGTCCCCTCTTTGAGTCTGGATTGATGAGATGACCCGGTCCAATCTATCTGCCACCCCTCGATCCAATCGAGTCCAAAACGACCTCTCACATACATATTTCAAGGAACACATCTACAGCCGTTCCCCATCCCCCTCGAGAAGACGCAATGAGCCATTGATGACATGTCCACACACCCCCTCAGCACATCACCCCTTTATTCCCGAATTAATTCCACGTTGGCAGCGGGAGAAGAATTAAAGAAGAATGCGATAGAATGTTATTATGTCCAACCTGATATTAAGTAGAAGCAGAAAAGCCTTGGAATTTTCCCTTGAAAATGCCCATCAAAAGAACATTGAACTCCACAAAATCCAAATTTTCTACCATATTAAAATCTATTCCACCCCATGCAGGAGAAAACGACCAGAAAAACAGTGGAGAAACATGGTAAGAAAGGGGAAAAAATCGCACGAGAATGCAAAGTAGCAGTAGGATGCGGTGGGGCAATGAGCATCGGGGAGGCAGGAAGACGGGGGACAATATGAGAAAGGAATTAAAAAGAAAAAAAAGAGTGGACGCGAATCGATATGAATGGTCTTTTGTTTTTCGTGTTGAGAGCCCCGATGAAACAGAAAAATAATAATAAACACCGATTTGCTGCTTTTGCGTTGCTTTGCCCAAGATGCTGCTACATGAAGAAGTGAATGAGAGAATAAAAAGGGAAATAACAGAAGACAAAAGACAAAAAAAAAAAAAAAAAAAAAAAAAAAAAAAAAAAAAAAAAAAAGACAATTGATTTCAGTTCCATATCCTGAGTCCCATAGTTTCCCATATTTTATATGACGTCACACAAGCTTTAGATTGGCTTCCACCTCTTTTTGGCCGGAAAAGTAATATTGGTTGAGGGGAAGACGAAAAACGGAAAGGGGAAAAAAGAAAGACGTGAGTCCTGCTGAGGGGGGATCCCCCATGTTTGGCCGGGGTATGAAGTCTTATGTGTTTGTATGTTTGTATGTGGTTGGCAAGACGTGAGAAGAAAAAAAGAAAAAAAGCGAACGAAGGGAAGGTCAAAAAAAGAAAAGTCGAATGTCTTCTTGATCCTTCATTTCTTGTCCGTGTTTTCCACCCGCCGGACGTAATTCCACAAGTCTCTCGCGCACTTGGCGATGCTCTCACGCGGCGTCCAACCGAGCTCCTTGTTAGCCCTCGTGTTGGACGCCACGCAGAATTCGACATCGCCGGGCCGGCGGTCTGACCAGTTGACATTGATAGGCTTGCCAGAGGCAGCTTCCAGGCTCTTGACAGCCTCGTGTACCGTGGTACCTGTGCCAGATCCAAGGTTGTAGGTGCGGAAAGGTACCTCGCATGCCCGATCCAGCGCTGCAATGTGGCCACGGGCGATGTCGCTTACGTGGATAAAGTCTCGCACGGGCGTGCCATCTGCCGTGTTCCAATCACTGCCAAAAATGTCGAGGCGCTCCCGGTCTCCAGTGAGCACCTGCGCAATGACTGGGAATAAATTGGTGGGTGTCTGGCGCGGGGATTCGCCAATGAGGCCGGACGGATCACAACCGATGGGGTTGAAATATCGGAGAGAGACGATCCGCCAGTCGGGATCCGACGCCGCGACGTCGGCAAGGATGGCCTCGGCAAAATATTTCGAACGCGCGTATGGGCTGGTGAGGCCCACCATCGTGGGCTCGGCCTTGATTTCCTTGCCGCTCTCGTCCACAAATGTCTCCTCGTGGTGAACAATGTCCTCCTCGCGGAGAAGCTTGCCGACCTTGGCCATGGTGCCGTACACCGTCGCCGACGACGAAAAGACAAAGTTGCGAATGTTGTACCTGGCCAGTTGGCGGAGCAGCCGCACGAGGCCGCACACGTTGTTGTCGTAGTAGTCAAGCGGGTTGGCCATCGACTCGACGACCGACTTGTAGGCAGCGAAGTGGATCACGCCCACGATCTGCGACCGATACGTTACACGCTGCTGAGAGCCGTTGGTCGGGGCCGGGGCGGGAACGGGTTCGGAGTAGCTGTCGAGCAGGCACTGCATGTCCCTGCTTTGGTAGTCGAGTTTGTGGAAGCGCACGGCCGGCATCACGCGGCCCTTGGCGATGCAGTCCTTGGCGGCGAGCTTCTTGACGTTGAAGAGGACATCGAGGTAGCTGTTGCTGAGGTTGTCGACGATGATCACGTTATATCCGTTGCGGAGGAGTTCAAGAACTGTGTGTGATCCGATGAAGCCAAGGCCACCAATCACAAGGATGTACCGCTTAGGATCGGCGTTGAAGGGGATCTGGGAGGCGGTCTCTGCATCGTTGAAGAAGCCATTGCGGCCGTCACCGTTGTCGGATCCAGAGCCCGGCGTGGTCAGAGGAGACTCCGAGGCAAGGGAGAGGGTAGAGGAAGAGGTAGAAGCTTGAGAGTCTTGGTAGGAGTCCATCATGTCTGGGTCGATGGGGGTGCTGGCACTTGTGCTAGGGCTGTCCTGGTCCTTCGTCGAAGAGGAAGAGGAAGAGGTGATGATGGCATTCTCTGGCTTTATAAGTAAACCGGGTCCGGGCGAGGACGAAGCGCCCTGTGCAAGAACAGGCTCTTCTATTTGCGAGTCGAGGTGGGTCGACTGGCCGGGTTGACCATCTGCGGAGTTTATTGTTCCCCACGGCAGATGCGGCCTCACTTGTTGTTGCGCTTGCATGTCCATGTCCGCTGCTACTTAGTCGCTAGCTTGGATTTCAGGTAGCCCGAGAACAGAATGCAAAGAGTCCGTGAGGAGAGTAGGGACCTCCCGAGTTCTCCGTTATGCTCACCCCACAAGTCCGCTTACGAGCAGGCAGCTGAACACGAATCTGGCGAAAGGGGGAGAGAGAGAGAGTGAGACCGAGAGAGAGGTGTGTGGGGAGGGAGGAAAAGAGGGTAAGTGAGGATCGGATGGGCAAGAGGAGGCGACGAATAGAGCCTGGCACAGCAAGAACGAGCAAAAACCGATGGGGCGGGTAATAGGCAAAACTGGGAAGAGAAACCGATGTCCAATATTACAAGCCCAAGCGATGGGGAAGTGCTTTTGAATGGTCCAATGTTGTAAACCGGTGTCGATCCTGAGGCTTTCGAACTGCTCGTGGGGAGCAAGAGTTATAAGCTTGAAGAAAAACGTGTAACGAACGAAGAGGGTGAGTGTATTGTACAAGTTAAGATTGGGTTATTCTTCAACGTGGCAGGGAGAAAAAGCCGTCAGGGAGGAGAGAAGCACGCGCAAGGAACAAGCGAACGACGTTATGAGAGAAGGAAAAGAGAACCAGGAATGCTGAAGTCGAAGCACTACAAGGTATTACGGGAAACGAAATCAAAACCACGGGCCACCAACCGATGTAGTTGTGGACTTATAATAGGGTACGAAGTAGTCGAGGGCCTAACCGTGATTTGGGGCTTGCCTTGACGAGGAAAGGTGTAGATTAAACAGAGCCTGGGTGGACTCTTTTTCTTTCTACTTACAAGTAAGGTACAAGACGAGAGACGAAGCTAAAAGCGGAAGAAAACGAAAGGGCGAGGAGAGAAATGAAAACGGAAGTTAATACCGAATAGGCGTGTAAACCGGGAGACGAGGAAAGAACCAACAGGAGAAACTGGAGAGTAACCTTCCGCTACTACCGTCTCGCTCGTCGCATTTCGGGAGAGCAGGGAAAGAGCAACGAAGGCAGGCACCAGCGCCAGGAGAGACTTGGTGAGTTAGGTACCTTTACCTGCCTTCCATTGAAGCATTCGAGACGGGTCCTGACTCCTGGCTGCTCCCATCTGTTTCGTGCACGGAAAACAGCGCTGAACGCGAAATGGCGCCCAAACTCGTATTCGAACGATACTGCGGGCTCTCCGGCGTCTAGCAGGAAAACTCAGGAAGGCGGACAGCCTACCAGTGCTAAGCCAAAAGGGCTGTTCGGCGGTAGTGCAGTTGGATGAGACGCTTGTCTAGCTGAACCAGCACTAATTTTGAACTGACCACTTACCAGTCTCTTCACTTTGACCGGGGGCCAGGGGTTGTCTGGAGGAGAAAGTGGGAAAATGCTCGACCAAAACGACGTGATGATACTAAAATGTATATAGTACATGTTTTGAGGAAAGAAAAAGGAGTGGATGGCTAGTACCCATACTTGTGCGAGGAGGGAGCAGTTGGACCAGGCGAGGGGAATTGGGGGGTGTGGAGGTTTTGCGAACGGGGGTGTGCGCCAGGCACCGTGGGTCCAATGCGGAAGGAAGGGAAAAGGACCAGACGAGAGAACGGTGGAGACCCATCGTTCTGTGCTTGTACTGATCGCAAGTACTTCAGACGTTGCTGTGTACTTTGCAAGTGGAAACCGAGGAAAGTACCACTTAGACTCACGGTGCGAGTGCGATGGGATCCGGGGCTGGAAAGTGGAATCAATGATTGATGCGACTTGAAGCAGTGCGCCGCGCCAAAACTCGGGGCTTTGACCCAGGCTTCCACTCCACTAAACTATTCTCTCCACTATTTGGTAGGGCTCCATTTTTGCTGGGTTCCATTGATTTCCTCCGAACCAACTAGTCAAAGTGGCGTTGAAGATTTTGTTGTCAGTGCAAGTGCAAGCAAGGAGTCGCGCTGGTCTCCCCTCTGTCTTGGAATTTTTGCGGAGGCGGAATGGAAGATTCAGGGCAAGCAACGCCCACTGATCCTTTGAAGTACAAGATGAGATAACAGACAAGGCTCTTGAATGATATGATAGTATTCATAATACCTGCGTGAGGCTTTCCGAAATTAGACAATTCATTCCGACGTGACGTACGAGATTATCATCAATATTCGAGCGCTTCGTCGTGGTGCCTAGCGTACTGACCAATACCTCAATCGCAGTGGAGGATGTGGCGATGCGGCTGGCCCATGTGGGCTTCCCTGTATTATCGTGTTGATGCGGAAATGGGGCTTGAAAGCAGGGACAGCGCTTGACCGTGGTGCACCTGGTGCATCTCCGGAGAGCCAGCCTGACCAGTGATGAAGAGCCTGATTCAATCTTACTGATTTTATTTCCTTATTTCCTCCTGCATTGCCGTTGCCCGCCTGCGATAGCCGCCGGAAACAGATCATGGAACTTGCCCAATTTCCACGGCCTAAGAGTCTCGACTGGGCGATAACTTTCGAGTTTCAGGGGCGGGATTTCCTCAGTGGCGCAAAATGGCGTGGAAGGTGGTGCTTATTTCGAGCCCGGTAATGGGGGAATGCTTTAGGACCAAAAGGATTCGCTAAACTCAACCCACCCCAACAGCCTTGGGGAACGCCACATGTATGAAGCAGAGTCTGGATCGATGATGGATGGATCAAATTTGGATGAGTGCACACAGCCAGCGCGGGTGTCCCTGACTTCTTACCTTTCCGTACCTCCCTCCCACTGAGACAACAGTAAGCACCCAAACACAACTGATCGATCCATCCACCGCCACTCGCAGCCCTGCCACCCTCCCATGCCAAGCCACCGTTAAGTTTACGGTCGAATTCACGAGCACCCAGTCCAGCTTTGCGGGATGAAAGGCAGGTGATATTTTCGGGCTTGCGCGATTTTGACTGCCGGAAGGGGAAACGCCCCAATGAGACGCCTAGGTACCTCGGCCGTACTCCAAGTACTTCGTAGGGTACTTCTTCACAGGGAGTTTATTATTGTGCCCACCAAAAACCGTTCGAAGAAGGATTGATACCTGGAAATAGCAGACATTTTAGGGCTGTGAGAATGCAACCTTAGCCCCTGTCAGATTATCCGCGCGTATTGGCTCCCCTTACTCCTTTGGTGCTAGTACGCTTGGAACTATTTGAATGGAAATTATTTTATGCTTACCTTTGATCACAGTACAACGTGGATGTCATCTTTCAACTTTCTGAGTGGTCTTACGACCCAAGATACTGACATCCCCTCCTCCCATTTTCTATGAGAGATGCATCCCATCAATGCCGAGCCCCTTTGCCCCATGACGCAAAATGAACGAGGTGGTGTAGGAAGAGACGTCGAATGGAAAGGGGGGGATATGATGGTTGCAATTGGGCAAATTCCGCTGTCATTTTCTACGAAGCGAATTGGGGCACTCGCAGCACAAACAAATTGGGGTTTTTTATGAATTGATGGGCGCTGCTGTGTTGTAGGGCAGAAGCGCCGTGAAACAGCCAAGAGTCCAAGACTGCCTTGAAGCCGATCCTCCGAGTGGTGCCGCAACCCGCCTTTTGGGGACTTGGCAAGGAAAAAGCAGATGGGGTTAGCAGGGATTGGGGAAGGGAGGGAAAAACCAGGCGACTAAACGAATATTACCGATACGAGGGAACTCTGTCTTCCTCGGCCTTGGAATGTCGCCCAGAATAGAATCAAACCGGGTTCGTTGTGACGTGTGTGTGTGCCACATCCTAGCAAGATGGACCGACCCAGAGCTCAATTTACCATTGAAATCGACAACGTGAACGAAAGATCTCAGTGATTGACTGAACGTATTACCTCACACGCCTGAGTGTTCTTCTTGCGGTTAGCTTTCAAGAAAGAAAAGACGAAAACGAAAAACAGCAGAACTTGTAGACGGTGAACCCCCACCACGAAACCCACATCACCTACCTGATACAAAATGCAAAATACCACTTTGCGGTGTGTGGAGCGGGTGGCGCAGGTCAGACTGAGGTCACATTGGTTCTCAGCGCTGCTTTCACGACGCTGAAAATTCCGCGGTTCGGTTCTTCCGCCACTGCAGAAGCAGAAGCAGAAGCAGAAGCAGCCGCAATTCAACCAACCGTCACAGCCATTTTCTCGTTGGACCTTACCATGGCCTGCCATGCGTCGACCCCAGTGTCCGTGTCCGTGTATGACATTGCATCGCATCATCGAATTTTCGTCTCGCCATGCGACCAACAGCTCAGGACGCAGTCAGAGTGGTCCCCTGGTGGATCGACCGAGAGCTCGGCCCCAGGTCAACACATTGACTTCCTTCAGCCAGCCTTCGGAGCCTTGGGAAACAGAAGATGACAGGATGTGGACTCTCTGATTCTTTTCAAACGAGCGAGTTTCCGGCTTGACGAGCAGAGCTGAAAACACAAGAGCTGGTCAACGTAGTTGGCTAGTCGCTCTCCACTCTCTCCCTGGCTTTGACGCTTAGACACCGCTCGGCCGGGTGCTTGGGACGCCGTCCGTCCCGTTCGAACCAGTAGGCAGTAGTCTTGGCCGGGAGGGTATTGATCCCACCGCCCGTCCAGTCACCGTAGACGCCGACCCTTGAGTTTTAGGACATCGGGCTTGGGCTCCGGCTTGGGCACGATTGGGCTGGGCAATGACTAAACTACAACGTAGTAGAAAACTTGAGACGGTCCTGGCGTGCTTCGTAGTACAAGCACCACTGGCCAACAGTTGGAATCCGAGACGGAAAACACTCTCTGACTGACTAGTGAACTATGCCTCGGGGTCTGCGTAGTGGACCGGACCCGGCGGCATCTTTTGTCGGTGTGAGGTGCTTTTGGAGAGGAGATCAACGATTCGCTGCACGCAATCTGCAACGTGATGGTGTCGTTGTCAATATGTTCGCGCGGTGCTACGTCGATCTCACGAAAGTTCGTGTTTCTGCTCGCCTCTTCTGAGCTGCGGATGCTAGTACGGAGCATGCTTCTATGTTACTGGCCAAGGAACGCAACTGCGTTTTCGGGTTCTTGCCAAGATCTTGAACATCGCCAAGCTGATGGACTCATACTTGTCTTGGATGGGACCATGTTGTTAACCATTCCGTCGGCAAAGAGGGGGCGGGGGAGGGACTGATGGGTCCCTAGGCTGAGGAAAGAAGGTTGCCGTTCTGTTCTATTCCTGTCCTTTACCCTAGCGGAAACAATATCCCGAGATACTACGGGTAGGATCCCGCCGATGACCCCGTTATTGACTCCCGTACATTCATTTCGCTATTCCTCGCGTCGAGGCACTATGTCCCGTGACCAGCGTTAAGCGAGGCTGTCTCACACGGGCGATCGCCGGCGATTCGGGCGGATGCGTGCTGGATGCTTTCTTTGCAGATCTCCCGGTCCTGGTCATGTGTAGCGAAGCGTTGTCGTACAGGCAAGCCGTATTGAGATGGGGGAAAGCAGTTCATGCAATAGCCCGCATCAAGAGGACGCCGGACTTCTCTGGTGCTAGATGAAAGTAGAAAAAGAAATAAATATAAAAATAAAAATAGCAGTTTCTTTTACGAAGCGGTTTCCCTTCTGGACAAGCTGCAACCACCCACGCATGCAGCTTAGAAATGTCTGTTGCCTGGAGGTTGAGGCTGGGAACGATGAAAAAGAGGGCGCAGTAGGCTAATTCTTCGATCTTCAACCCTCTCCCATATTAGACTGAGCTGATGCTCCCAGCCGCACTCATGACTCTCCTGACGACATAACCATTTGATGTCCGGCGCACCATGTCCCGTCAAGCGCCGTCCCTGTTCTTCATATTTGCTTTTGCGGCCCTGACAGGACCCTTGATTTTGCTTTTTTCTTTCTCCCAACCTTCGGAGGCTGGTGGCGCCTCTCCTCTCCTCTCACCGCTGTTCCGTGTCTTTGGAATTTCCATCCGGGGGCGGTCATCCCGCCATTCTTAATTTTTTTCCCGCCAGCTTCCTATTGATGTTGTATTGATGTCCAAATCCGGCCTTTCGGGGTGTGTTAGTGCTGATCTTATGGCCGAAAAGTCGGAGCTGTCAAAGGCGTCAAAATCAATATTATGTACTAAGGGACTCCGTTTTCTGCAACCGATGTAAGACAAAGTTCGCCGGACGACAAATGGCGTTTGCATTCTTTTTTGTCTTGTCCCTTCTTCTTTGACAAGCACGCGAACCCGACATGGTTCGGGGGATATCAAAGAATGAGACTACTGCTTGCCACAACCTTTTAAGACAGATCAGGGCTGGTTAGTTTGTCAATCCATCATCTCCGTTGGCAGGAAAGACAGCACGATCTAAGTTCATGACAAGGACCCCGCAGATGCCCACGCTGCTGGTAACTTCGCCGTCAAAAATCATTTGAATCAGTGGTGATGTCTTTTCCATCCCTTTCTTCCCCTCCACAGCTTGCCCCGCTCTTGCAATCTTGACGCCACAGATCGATAGAGAAGATGGATCAGACCAAGTAAACAGTAACGTGATGATGGTGACTGGCTAGGCGGGGTGGAGGGGCAAAAAAAAAAAAAAAAAAAAAAAAAAAAAAAAAAGGGGGA
>PGIR01000126.1:0-127601 GCA_002812735.1 Scedosporium dehoogii
TTTTTTTTTTTATCACTGCTGACTTGGGAAATGTAGAGTGGACAGCTAACAGTAGTGGATTTATCTTGCCCTTGCGTAACCGCTGAGATCGCCTGTGCTCTCTTCAACATCTGCCTCGGTCTATTTCTGGAACAGGACACAACTTTGGGGCGGGTTGTGGCACTTGATGAGGCCCACAAGTACATGACTGATAGTCTGGAAAGCGACGAATTCACCGAAACGCTTCTGTCTACTATTCGTTTGCAGCGCCATCTTGGTGCGCGGGTGGTTATTTCGACGCAGGAACCCACGATATCGCGTCGCCTTTTGGATTTGTGTAGCATCACTATTGTCCACAAGTTTACATCTCCCGATTGGTTCCACGCTCTTCGAGGACACCTTGCTGGTGCGTTCAACCACGAAGCCGACGGGCAGGACCAGAAGCAGACCCCGGGAGATTCCAAGGCCGCTCTACATAGGTATCGATCTATCTCGCCGTCTGAGCTGTTCCCAACGGTGGTGAACTTGAGGACAGGCGAAGCCCTTCTCTTCTCCCCGGGCGCCGTTGTGGCTACAACTGGGCATGGTACCAGCTGGCAGGCTGTATACCTGGGCACCGGTATAATGAAAGTGCGGGTTCGACTTCGTGTTACTGCTGATGGGGGAAGAAGCGTCATGGCCGGGTGAGAGACGATGAATCGAGGCCCAAGCCAGTTTTAATGATAGGTTTTATGTTAATTGATGTTAAAAGCGTCATTGGATTGGAGGTAATAGACCTTCACCATTACCCCTGACTCTATTATATCTAAAAACTCTAGATCTGCGAGGTTCAAGAATGCGGAATATAAGGGTATGTGGTGTCTCCAAGAACCGCATCGATTGCCCCAAGGTCAAAATCTGCGTTGAGATATTCAAACAAATCAATCCGCGCAAGACCTTCAGGGAAAGAAGTATCGGGTGGTGGAGGAATCAGTGCTTCATACGAAGCTGGTGTGTGGCCTTGTCTATGCGAGTCAACCGACCTAGAGTAACACTCCACCGGACGGGGTGTTCCAAGTCGCGGTGTCGAACTCTCTGCATTCGGCCCTTGTGGCTCCTGAACACTACCCGGAGAATCAGGTCTAATTTTATCAATCTCTTGGGCCAGTCTGTCGACAAGATCAACTATCACTAGGGCCGGACGAAACATTTCTCCAAAGCCCCGGAGGATCTGGCAATTCGTCTGAAGTTGTCGATAAGACCTTGCTCGCAACATGGGGATTCGGCTAGATCGTAGCTCACGATAAGCAACTCCTAGCGACAAAGACACAGCATAAGGCAAGAATGTAAACCGCGGGAGCAATTCCTTCATATCTTCTGCTATGGCGGTGATGCTAACACTGGAAAGACGTTGGTGGGCGTTTATGGAGGACGAGGAGGATGGGCGGGATGAAGCTGGAGCCTTGCATGATAGGATTACTATGGCGTGGTACAGGAGTTCGAGGGTTGCTAAGCGGAGTTAGAGAAAAAAAGTCGAGACTAGATGGGGGCGGCTATGTGAAGTTTGGACATGCTATTATCCTACCTAATATCCGAGTATCGATAGCAACAGCCTCCGCCTTCTCTACCAGGCTTTCAAAAGTAGGAAGCTCCGGGATAAGTTCGTTTGGCAGGCCCATCGCAGGCGGCCGATATAATTGAATGGCCCGGTCCAAAAGGGAGACGTTTTCCAGTAATAGGCGGAAGGGCGAGTCTTGCTGGCTGATGCACACTTGCAAATCGCGCCCAAAATCTCGCTCATGCATCATGACGGGTCTTCCATTGAAAGCCGCGTTGAGGCGATCTAGGGCCCAAACACAGCAGAACAGTGTCGCCAAATATGCAGAGTTCTCGCTTCTTGCATGCGGGGTCTGATGGTGAAGCCCGATGGTGTGGGTGTGACTCACCGCCAGAGCTGCCAGCTCCGCAGAGAGGTGACGATCATCGGAAGAGTATGTATAGAGGGACAGAATGACTAGAACCGGAATAAGTCGAATCCTGTCAGTGATAAGACCTGCGTTTAGAATGCTCCGTATGGCAGATGATATTTGGCGCGCAAAGTCGGAATAGCTCATGGGATTTGCCGATTCACTGGTGAGTATCAAGAATGCTCTTGCATCTGGATGAGCTCCCGCAGCTAAACATATCGCCTGCTTGGAAAGGGTCTGTGAGATAGTACTTTCCGGTCTCCCTAGAATAGCCAAATCCATTGCGGGAAACATCCTGTGAATATCGCGCAAGTATATCGCCTTGAGACCCTCGTATTGGGCGCCCGTAGGAACTAGTTTCAAGAAATCATCAATGGAATGGCTCGACAGCAATGACCGGATGGGAGGTAGGTCCTGCGATGTAGCAAGTGTTCCGAGAGAAGGACCAGCACTACTAGGTCCTCTTCGAGAAACCCAAACGCCAATAGGATCTGATTGTGTATAGCCCTCACTAGTCCTGGGGCCATCAGCTAAGAATGTGCTTTCGGGGTTCAAGTTGCCAACGAAGCGTGAGTCATTTCCGGGGGTCGAAAGGGTATCTACAGGGTGCGAGTTTAATTCACTGGCTATTACCCGGGGCTGGGCTGGTGAAAGCGGTCCAAGGAGTCCATGATCCCCTGGCTGGGCGGTAGCGAGCCGGGCCGGTGTGGATCCGGAATCTGAGGCTCCGGACGTACTGCCCGCCGGGCCATCGACGTCGGTTGCCCCGGACCGTGAAGCGCCGCCGGATGAAGATGCGCTTTGAGAATCTAGGTGTTCGCACCGCTTCTACACTTAGTTAGTATTCAGCATCCAACCCCTCTAATAGGGAGAGAGAAAAAAAAAAAAAAAAAAAAAAAAAAAAACTGATATAGATCCCCTGACTCCACCGTGCCTGGCCCGTCGCACGGAGGACAGGGTGTTGGTTTCGACAAAACTAGGGTTCGCAAACCTTCCGTTTCCGGCAAATATTACAAGCATATTGCACATGCTTGCGGACCCGGTAGGGGCGTTCAAGAGTGGTGTTAATAAACTTCATTTTTCTCAATGGCGGGTGCTGTCTATTGTAGAAATGGTCGAACACCAAGCATCAGTTAGATGCCAAGTTGAGGAGCCAGGTTGAGGAGTAAAGTATAACCCAAAGAAGAAGTCCGACAGAACTCGAAAAAATTTCCCGATCCGGCAAGTTAACCGACTGGACGGGGCGCGCACGTGACCAGGGAGCGACTCGTCTTCTTGATGGAGCCGACAGTGTCTGGACTCAAGGTCGGGCTGTTGGAAGACAAGTATCTCGGCAGTCCTGTCTTGTTATGAGGAGTAGAAGAAGATGTTGAGGCTTGTATGGCGTCACCAAGGGATTTCACAGGCGGCCAGTCCATGGCAAGTGGCCCGTCACGATTGATGTGAGTTTGTCTTCGTGCAAGATCCTAGTACAGGCTAAGACAAGACCAGCAGAAGATCAGCAAATAAGCTCAAGTCGTATAGGGGTCAGTACGCCACGTTGTGGCCGTGGAAACGGAGGTTCGAGTCCTCCCTTGGGCAGTAACTTCATTTTTTGGACTCGAACTTGCTCGATTTTTCTTCTCTTTCCTTTTAAGGAGATTTTTCTTCGTCTTTTTTCGTGTCTTATTTTTTCTCTTTTGAGGAAAGAGTGTAGAACCAGCAAGTTCAGGTGCTATTGCAAGAAATGAAAAGCACCCAACTTTTCATCGACACCAATTCCACCCCTGCCCCAGATAATTATACAGAGGTCGAGTTGTCCGTGCAACGCCACGCTGCGGATTATCCCAAAGCCCTGGAAGCACCGACAATACCTAATACGGACGTGCCCACAATCATCAGGAAAGTGCCCGAGACGAGAGTGAAGATGCTCCAGCCACACGTCAGATAACACTTAGGCGTCAGTACCTAGCGACCGACGGCCAGCCACATGCATCCCTTGGAATGGAAAGACAGTAACGTGCTCAGCAGAGAAGCGGAGGGTCTGAGTAGTAATATAGTACACCAACTGAGGTAAATAAAAACGACACAGAGGCCTAATGAGCTGGGATAAAGCGATGTCTTGCCTGGATAGCGAGGATAGTCGAGACAAGAAGGCCTGGAAGGGCTAACCCATACGAGACCTCTCAGGCGGTGATCGGTGACCGCGTGTATGTATGGAACAGGGTTGCACATTTCGGAGACGATGTTGAAGAAGTCGGGGTTTCCGAAAACATAAAAATACACTAGAGGCAGGGCATTTCTGGACTCCAACGACAATGGCAACGGTAAAAATTAAAGGTGATCATCCTTGCTCCGTAGTAGGGTATATTATAATTTATAAGTGATATAGGAAGTAGTCCAAGGACCCGGTCAAACGCCCTAGATATCGGAAGGGTAGAAACTCTCTCCGTGTTCTCCTGAATAAAGTAGAGTGGTGTCCACCAAAGCACCCAGATCCGAGAAATCGATCGATAGTGGATTAGGTTGTTCCGTCCATTCTGCTGGGAGAATAGAGCCGGTCTCGCTAGGTACTTCACCTCCAGAGCCGATCGGGCCGTGGAAACTAGCCGATTGACTTGCTTGGGAAAAGGCTGTGAGGCCGCCATCTTGTATATTGAGGTACTTCAATGGCATGATGACATCTGGCCCCACAGGATTGTCGATTTCTTGTGGGGCATCGGTGTGGACACTATCTCTCAGCCACCTCAAGATCGCATGTAAGATGAATAAGAATTTCGTAGCGACTATGCACCCCTCATTTGACGTTGCCATAAGCTTTGTCGCGGCTTTATCTAGGTAAAAGTCCATATTAACTTCTTCCTGAGTAATGATTCCATGGAGCTGGGCTCCCTCAGTGGTCGTAGAAATTGATATCTTAATGAGGATTACCACGGCATATAGGAAGCGGGCATAGACTGTGACGGGACTGCACTGGAGTGACACCACAGGCATGGAAAGGAAAGTTTCAAAGAGATCGTGCGTAGAAGATAGGCATGTCGCGATGGACGACAGGCGCGTGGGAGTTAATCCGTCCCGCGTGTTGTCGTGGGTCGTTGCACGAATCAGTTTCCGAAGAGAGTAGGGAGGCTTAAAATCGGCCGGGTCACTCTCCATGTAGAGGCTACTCTCGTTGACGATACAGAGAAGAGCGTCGTACTGAATCAAGAGGGACCCTGGATTAATCGAACACACACCAACAGCTGGCAGAAAATTAGCAGGACAAATGATGAAGAATAGAGAATTTGTTAAGCGGACACACTTACCAATTTTGAGGTCATCGGAAAGATTATCCTTCCAGGTTTCAAGCCTTTTCGTGCAATTTCGAATGCTCAGCTGAGTCACTGGACTGGTGAAGTCTATCTCGGTGTCTTGGTGCTCTGAGCCCACCGGAGGAGCCGATGTATCTACTATCCTTTGGAGGGTGATCCATGAAGCAAGAATCTCGTCAGTAGTTGCCCGGTCCTGGGATGTGCGCAATGCTTCAAGGCACTCGTCCATATACCGTGTAAATGGAAGCATTTGCGGTCTATGAAGCGCAAAGGAGAGGCTGGGATCCCGTTAGTTGATGCACTTGTGTATCTCAGCTTTAATTTTAACAGGAATGTACCTCGAGAAACAAATATAGCAGGCCAAGAGAGTCCTCTCGCACTCGAGCCCATTGGAATAGCTTGGGTTCCCATTTGCGGAACGAGTAGGGGTGTCAAGGCCAATGTCCCGGGCCATTGTGGCAGCCATATGGATGAACTGGTAGAAGTTCAATTGGCCATAGGTATCTGGGGGATAATACCAGTTTGCCGTAATGAGTATGGTTTGGACGAGTTCGAGGGACTTCTCCCCTCGCATTATGACATGCTCCGCGTATGCTCTGCGCACGACATCGCTCAAGACAGCACCGAGAGTGCCAGGCAGGGTTGATGCAGAGGCTGCCATAACGGCGAGAAAAAGGACAGGGTTCTTGCGCCGTAGAGATTCGACTGTCATATCTGATGGAAACACTACAAGCGGTCGCTGGGGAACCAAATCAGACACATAGCGCTGGAAAAGTCGACTGGCTTCATCCATCGACACGAGCCCGGCTTCAACGGGGTCGTAGCCCGTCAGTTTAGTTATCGTTCCCGCCGGCAAATGAGAGCTTTGGCCAGAGTGAGATGGGAACGATCTTGTTATATCGCTACTCGTAAGGCTACCCGGATAAGCCGGACTGCGTCCTAGGTAAAAGCCATCGTCCCCCGAGGGGCGAGACTCCTTGAGTAGGTCCCCAAGGGCAGCGACTTGCTTTTCCAAAGCCGCAACTCTGACGTCGGTTCGTTTGCGTCGTGTTCGCCTCGGCTCCGTGTATATGCATTCCTTTCCGGCCGATTCACATCTCTCACAGATACCTGCCGTGGATGAGGAACCTGCGGCCGGCCGGCATCGGACTTTCAAGGACCGACAGGATTCGCAGGCTCGGTTAGTGTTCGACGTGCTCATACTCTGGGAGAGAGTCTTCCCTAGTCCTCGATGTCTCCACACAGCAGCGTGTCTACGTATGAGTGATGAAGCCGCGAAAAAGGGAAAAGAGAGAATCGGAGCAGTTACGTAGTTGTAGCTTTGATATTTGATCCTCCAATGACCCAAGGGCATCTTCTGTTCATGCTGACGCTTGATGCATTGCTTACGAAGTTTTCCCCGATTTAAGATCCTCCGTGCTTATGTCAACCCACATTTTACGTTTTACATTGTACATTTTACAGAGTCTACGACAGCGCAAATCCATTCGCTGCTGGTCGCGGGAGGAAACGCCAAATTACCTGAAACGAAATCTTGAGTGTCAAAGACTGTGGACAGCACGAAGAAATGAATGGTTTGCGACGTCGGATACACTTGACGACTAGGGTCACCAGTTGAATGAGCTAGATACAGCGTGCTTGGTGTGAGACTGTCTGGAAACGCTCGACACTTGCACCTCAGCCCACATCAAGTCGTCGCTTGGAGGCCGCTAACTAGAAATGTATAAAATGCAGTTCTTTCCTGCGTGCTATTTTTGTCGAGTTCGCGGGACGGGGCATATGCTGCAGATCATACCGACACTGCCTCTAATTGTTGGTTCTTTTGGTGCATGAAACGTGCATTTTGGGAGGGATTTTGTTCTGGAATCGTAGATTGCGCGATGAGATGCATGGCCAGCTTTTGTGGCTGTACTGTGAAGCGAGGGGCATTGTTGGTTCTTTGTGATGCTCAAAAAGGGCAGATGCATTTCTGGAGGGGGGGCTGGTGTTAGGGGTCCCACACCTATGCACGTCTCGGGTGAGTGGGTGAATGCATGTTGGTTCGTGATGTTGGCCAAAGATGGCCACGCCAGTGGCCCCCCCGCATCCCTCACTAAAGGCAACATATATTATCCTCACAAATCCTTCTGGGTGGGCCGAGAACCGATGAGTCCGTCCCAGCTCACTTCTTCTGGCGATATCCATACCTATATTCTAAATCTACCCTCGTGATCATGGAGGCATCTTCCAGCACATCAGTTTCGTCCGATGGCCCCGGCCCAGCTCGGTCGAGGCACCAGCGACGAAGTTTCAGGAGATCCTCTGGGTCCCCTTCCAGCTTACGCCCCGACCCAGTCTTTGTTCGTTCGCGCGAGCCGTCCCCTTGCGAGCAGAGAAATCGGAGAAGATTGGAAAATACCCAAGTTTCTACTGATCCAGCAACGGTTGCCGACGGTGTACCCGAAGGTACTGGGGGCCGTACAGCGAAGTCCGTGCCGAGCGCTCCCAGGCAGCTCCCACTCGAAGATTCGAAAGATCAGCCCCAACCAGTGCCTTCACGGAAAAGACGATCCACACAGAGTCCCGAACCAGAAGGGGACCCTACATGCATCATCGTCACTCCTCCGTGCAGCCGAATTAGCAAAGATACAGGGAGTACTGAAGGAAGACGCAAGTCTAATGGTGCGATACGCCGAAATGAGGCCAATCCTGGGGCAAGACGGCCAAGTCCCCTTGGCGCAAATCAGCCATCAGTATCACCACCAGCACCTTCACAATCTTGCAACCAGACACCAACGACTCAACGGCAGTACAAGAAGCCCGGCGACATTGACAACAGAATAAAGGATGTTCTAAAACGCCCGCTCTCAAAAACCGATAAATCTAGTACTTTTGGGCGAAACTACATCTTCGAGGCTTTGGTTAACGTCCCCAATGAAGATGGCGATGACGATGAGGTCTATGAAACAAATGAGGCCGGTGACCCCATCCAAACACCCCCGGAACGGAAAATGAAAACACTTTCGCTGCTCAAAATCGGATCTACGAAGAACGGCACAGATAAGAGAAGCGGGAGGATATTCCGAGAATGTCGGCACCCCGATGTCCGCGAGAAGTACTTTCCCGAAGACCGGCCAATCCGCCTATATTCCCGGATGGAAAAGCTGGTACAGGCTGAACTTGCTCACTTACAGCACCAGTTCAAATGCTTGTGCGGAAAGACCCACGAAGAGTATTTCGATGTTACCGAGGATCTAGCACGCGAGGTTGCTCGCCGATGGAGGATGTTCTGCATTTTGGAACCATACGGAGATGACGGCATGTTAAAGCCCTTTTGGGAGTACAAGCTAAATAACCTACGCAATAGCGAGAAGTCAGAAACTCTCGACTGCCACAAAGAGAGGGCTAGGCGCTGGGGCGAATTCTCGAATCCTACTCTCTTTGATCTGGTGTGCTACGGGGGAGTCAGAATCCAGCCGCGTATCTATCTTATTGCGTCATGGATGCTCGCTCTACTCATATGCTCCAACCTCTTCAGCTTTTCCTCCATTGCACTCCTAGCCCTGATCACCAAGGAACTATTCAGCAACTCCCCAGCTTTCGATCTTCCACTGCTTGCTGTCGTTTTCGGGTTTCAGGAATCCCTCCTCGAAAACACGAGTACAGGCCGCCAGGAGTCGGGGTCAGACCCGACAAATCTCGTTGAACCGTGGGAAGAAACAAATGCCACTTCCCCTTCCTGTTCAGTGCCTCCGCTGATGCAGAAGGTTCCTGCTTCGCCCACCTATTCTAGGTGATTGTTATGTTCCATAAATCTATATTTCACGCATTATGTACTTTCGTTGTTATTATTGTCTATCCAGCACCAGGGATGTCGATTATGTTGCGAATCTATTGCGGGTTGGGTGGGACGTTGAATATGTGCTTACATTCAATAAATAATACTGGAAATGCCAGAAATACCGACATATCAAGATCATTCTCCACGTCTTCTTTCAGGGTGGTAAGGAATCGCAGATAAGCAGCACCATCGCATTTTTGACCAATATCCTAAAAGGTTGCCATCAACCAAGATATCAGGGGCCTCTTTCTAACATGAGCAATAGAACTCGAGTAGTATGGCGGAGAGTAAAATACTTGCACCAGCATACTCCTTGTCGATACTCGATATCGACACCATCAATACCCTAATCCTCGAAAAAATTAGGCAATGCCTGTCGGACAGTTGAAGGTTGCCGGCTCGGTCGAGGCACCAAACAATACGATGATGCGCTCAAGGTTCAGGGCCAAAGTCTTTCTTGAGTTCACCTTGATTTCCTGTCCACGATTGCTAACTCAGGTATTTTGGGCGGTATTCTTCGCTGCGGCAGGGCCGGCGTATCAGTCCGGTTTCATATTTCTTCGTCGTACAGGCCAAGCAACACATCTGCTATATTGGGAAAATTTATAGACACACTTATAAGTTGTCGTGGACTTCGTATAAACGTCCCACTAAGATGTTTGTCGTCGCGTTGCAGACACCATTTTCGCCTAACATACCCTGCAACAGTCCCGAGAATTTACATTATCAGCCGTTTCCAAGCCATACAGCATGGTCCTTTTGCGTCTCAGACCTCAGTGTCTTATCTCGTATTTTCACCCCACCCTAGTTAGGCCGAGACGTCAAGTACGAGCATATGGATGAATGGCACTACGCACTATGGTTAAATGACTTGGGGTAACACAACCGCACAGCCTGGTCGATTATTGATTGCACTGTCAATGCGAACGTCGGGTACTGCGTCCTACTAAACCGTGACTCCAGCATATCCTCACTATTCCTGTCGCGCTGTCCATGCCTTACTTTCCTTCTTTATTCTCTGTTGTTTTGGAAAATAAACTCTTGCAACTATATCTGGTCATATTGATGTCTTGATGATATCAGCTGTCGAATGGCAACCCTAACAACACCGTTCGAGTTTGCGCCGTCATGCACCGACATCCCCTCCACTACGACGAGTCTGGTAACTGATTTTTGGTGGAACGATCACCAGCCTACCACCGTTACCATTCTGGCACCAGACCGATCTAATGAAAAGTTCTCCGCCTGTCAACCTTCTGGCTGGGATCGTGGGCCGAAAGAGAGCCAATTCCAATTCAGTCCGGCCGTGTGCCCAAGCGGCTGGACGGCATATGACTTATCAATTACTGCTTCAACTATATCGACAGCTCTTTGTTGCCCGAGGTTAGTGGACTTTATGGTCGACTTGGATTTTCAAGTGTATGTGGAAGGCTAACATGGATCTCTTTCCCGTATTATCTAGTGGGTACACCCGAGCGTGGCCGATCAATAATCTCGAAATCGAAGGTATCGCGAGTCCAGCCTGCTTCAAGGAAGCTCCTCCTACGATAACCGCCGCCGGCGCCCCAACAACGGCAGGCGAGACAACGACGGGGACGACGACCTCCGAAACTCGCAGGTCATTCGCCAACGGCATGCTGGTCCAGGCCGCCTGGCACATCTCCTGGGCGTCTTCCGATGCCTCCACTCTCTCGCCAGCGCCTCCCACCCTGATTTGCACAGGAGCAGAAGAAGACGGGCCAACAATCGAGACCTGGGTACCAGGCACGGAGGCTACGGGCGCCTGCTTAGCACATCCCAGCTACCGCCAACGGTGGCCTCAGTCCCTGACGAATTTCCTCCTGATTGGCTTGCCCATTCTCGGCTTTGCCGGTCTTGTGTCTTGTGCGACGTGCTGTTACTGCTGTTATCGGACGACGAAGAGGGCTAAGAGGGCCGATCGGGAACGGACAGAAGAACAAATGGCACGAGTAGGGTAGTGAGGCCGAGTACCCTCTATGGTACCCCAGTGCTTTATTTCATTCGAATTCGTTAAGATGTGCGGGGTGAATCTGATCTCAATCTGAAGCAGTAGGTCGAGGAAGCTAATACTAATCGTTTATTATATATAATACTCCGAGGTTTTATCATATAACATTTTTTTACGGTTCATGCGTCCATCATGCCCGAAGAATTCCCACAGATAACATAAAATATACCGTTACTAGGTCATCGCCGCAGAATCATAAAGATGCCAAGGGTACGGAGAATCGGAGGAGGGAAGCCGCCGACACTATTTGAGTGATCATTCCAACACTGAATTAAGTCTGCCTTAGGCAAGCGTGGATACAAGAGGTTATCACCTAGCTCTATCTCATTTGCTAGCGAATCAGTCAACCTCTGCGTATCTCTGGAAGTGGCTGAAGGGCATTTGAAGAGAGGTGTATTAGTATAATAGCACCACAGCCGCTCTCTCCTTCACCGCGTTAATATTCGCGAACACAAGATATCCTACTTTCAGTCAAGGATAATAGCCATTCACAGTAGAGAAGCTCGAGGTAGACCACTAGTATCGCTATCGTTGCTCTTCGATAGTTTCTTAACTCTATTATCGCTAGATAGATAGACGCCTACTTACACTATAAAAGCCCCAAAGTTAATCGCTAATTATAGCTTCGATGGTATGCACATTTACGTAGGTAGAGCCGAGTAAGGGATTGACCAAGAGAGGCATATCGCAAGAGCCATACCCTATAAACGTTTGGTTGAAGTACTGGCAACCGACAACAGAGTAGCTGGGCTAATAAAACAGACACTTGAAGAGCTACGACGACTTTGTCGCGGAAAGTCCAAGACGCAATTTGGAAATAAATATCTTCCATGGACCATTGCTCCTTTTTCCTTGCCCCGTTGATGTTGAAAAGAAGATGGGATCAATCCGAGTTCATGACAATGCCTTTTACTAGATATCACGTGAGACGCGTGGGGCCCAATCAAGGGGCTGCACCTCAGCCTCACCGATTCTTGAGTCTTGGCTATCAAAGGCCTTCGTCTGCCCCCTCTGGCCATATTTAGGAGGCCAGAATTGCTCTTCTTTTCGTGTTCTCAAAGAAGTCTCACTATCAATTCGAAATGGCTGGCGAAGCTCGCTCCAAACTCGAGCGGGTTCCTCTGCATCTTGTTACCGAGATCCTCTCCCACTTGGACTCAATGCAAGACCTCGCATCCGCCATCTTCAGCTCTCGAATTTTTCTGGCTGCGTTCCAGGACAACAGTCGCTTCATAACCAGTCATATAATTACGAATCAGATCCCTTTCGGCCTTCTCCCTTACACCGTTGCACTTCACCACTCGCGACCAGAGACGATGGGGGCTTGGGACTATGACTATCTTTCTGGTCACATAGACGGAATGGAAATTATGGTATCCGGACCCCTGCTACTGTAGACCCGTCGCCGGCCAAAACTTTCCCTTTATCTGAAATCGCCGAGATCAGCAGAACCCACTCTGCCGTCGACTTTCTGTGCCAGGATTTCGCCAATCGGAGCATTCCTCTGTTCAACCGGATGATGGGATGTCAGCACCCTCGCCAAGTCTCGCCGGTAGAGAAGTTTCGGTTGAGTCGGGCATTTTACCGTTTCCAGATGATGTGTAATTACTTCTGCTCCGACTACGAATATCCCCCATTCACGGCCCTCGAGCCTCTCAACGAGAAGTTTTTCGGAATGCACTCTCCTTGGGTGAATGAGCAGTTGGTATGCGCGTACGCATATTTACATGACATCATCAGCGCGAGTGAGCTCAGGCACCAAGATCTCTCCCTTAGGATAGGCTTTATTAACGGCTCGATTTCCCTTAATTGCAGCCCTGCACGAGCTTGACACTAGTGATTATGACAAGATAAAGATGGACGATGGTGATTTCATGTTGCGCAGGGGTGAGATCCAGATAGATGAAGTTCCTGAGATCCAAGATTTTGTGAGTTATGAGTGTAAGTATCATGGTACTCGGCGGCTAACGATGTACCATAGCTCTGCAACGAGCTTCCGTTCCTCGCCGACGTCAGTCGTGCACGCGGCTACGACGAGTTGGTTAGGGTGATGAGTGCGGATTGCTACCAGCCCCGGGAATGGGGGCATTATCCCTCTCAGCAACTCGAAAATAACCGCCCAGAGGGAATCGAACACGATCTCGAAGAAATTATAATGGAAGGCGGCGGTAATAGAGAGCAGCTCCTTACTAACCGCGAACTATCGCTCCTCGAACGCCCACTAGATGGAGACAGCGACGGGAGGTCGTCAAATTCATCCAGCATGTGGATCTCCGCTCATTACGACTTGTCTATCCCTGAGGAGTCATTTGATCGAGCCTACGACGGGAACCTTTGGGCCTGCGGCTATGTCATTTGGGATTACCCTGAGGCCTCTCACCGCAAACTGAGGCCGAAGATTGATGCGGTGAGAGAGAGGCCACCGGTTCAGCCCCGTCGCGAATGGCCGGATAAAGAAATGAGGCAAGCTAAAATGCAACGAAGAGACATTTGGATGGCGGGAGGTAACGGATATTGGCCCCGGCAAGGATACGATTTTAGCAGGGTAACCGGACTGAGCAACAAGAAAAGGGAGAATCTGCTTGAAATGTGGAGGCGCAGGGGAGACAGTGGGCTAGCCGATGCAGCATGAAACCTCATTATTATGGACGATCATGATGATTTTAGGATCAGGCGTTGAGACTACTGGGATATAGCTCTGTTTCACTCCAGGATATAATAAGGTTCCGATCCGCCGGGTCGGTCCTGCTGAATGGGGGGCCGTCGCGTGCTGCCCAACCCAGAGGTACGCACTGGCTACCGCAATTTTCGGTGCGGTCCCGCAATAGGCCCAAGAACAAGGTGACAATGCCCTTGTTGCGACAATGCGGACTCCGCGTATGATTTACTCTTCCCCTTTCAGGATTGGCTTCATGTTTGTAGTTATTTTCCATTTAGACCCTAGATTAGGGATTCCATTGACAAGGAATCATATTGCATACAATTCTTGTATTATGAAACGGATCACATAGGGTTCCTTTTAATTCACAGAGGCTGGATTAGATGGTCCTGAAATTGGTAGATTTGTGCCAACTATGTATAGTAGTCTTAGATCCCGAAATGTGGTGGCCCCAGTAAACCAGGTTCCACAGCAGTCACTGTGAAGCCACCCACCCCAAGGCATATGCAATAAAGACTTGATCAAGCCCCAATTCAGCCAGCTCATTCTTTCAAGTTCCAGACTGATATTCTCCTAGTCCTGAATTCTAGGAATTATTTACTAGAACTTAGTCTCTGGTACATTTCTTACAGCCTTTATCCCCCCACCATTTCCACATTAAGGAAGTTCACCCAGCAAACCAATGAGGGAACCCAACCTATAGACTATTATCCTCCTAACTACTTAGCCCAAAGGAAAGCATTTGCAACCATACCCAACAACCTTCCTTTCACTTCACAGAATCAGAATCCGCCTACTATATAATGCTTCTTGTTGTAATTCTTTAGCCTAAATACCTAGATTTATTCAATTCACATAGAGCGTTGGAGTGTCAAGTGGCCACCGTATACTCTAGCAGTTGTAAGCTTTGCCTAAGGACCTGATACTTTTCGGTGGCTGTAAGTGGTTGAGGGGGGGCATCATCTATAAGTGCCCTAGCCATGCTTGGTAATCTTACAGCGTCACAACCGCGCTGAATGCTACCCGAAGCTGTAGCGTCGAGGGACTCTCCTCGTATATTCTTGGTTCGTCACGCCGATTAGGAAATGCCCTGTTCTGCTCAGTCTCGGGACACGACTGGAAGGTGAAATTTAAGACAGGCCTGGCAGAGGATGTGTTAAATATCGTCGTAAAAGCGCAGGACACTCGATCTTGAGACTTCCCCTCCTAGTTGGCACAAAAGAGAAATCCGTTTCGAAGGAATCTGATAGGCAGTATTCATTAATATAGTTCAACTAGTGTCGAAGTGTAGACTAGGCAATCTAGATATCTCAGAGACTCATATACACCGCAGCTGCTAACGAATAAGAATAACTAAAGGCGACACATTCGTAACAATTTGAGATGTCGAGCCTTCCAAATTTCTCAAAAAAAAAAAAAGAAAAAAACAAAAAAAAAAAAAAAAAAAAACCAAATAAACCGTAGCAAGTTATAAAATGGCCTGCCTTACCAAACTCCTCTTGTGATACCTCAAAATGATTCACAGTGGTTTGGTTTCAAAAGTCATATTGAAGCTAGATCCGAAGTATCCGCTCAGATAGACCTCTACGTCCTCTTCGCGCTTGTACCAGTTGTTGTTCGCTGGATCTGGGACCGAGCCGGTCAAAGGGACGTCATACCAGCGCGTGGCGGTCGTTTTATACACGGCGGAGGGCAGTTCCCCCACGAAAACATCCGCCTTGCAGATCCACGAACACCGTGGCGGGACCTTGAAACTCGACGTGATAGGCAGCTTGATTGCCTTGGTCTCCGTCCTTGACTCCATGTCGCTGTGCTTGTAGTTGTAAGACAATGCTACCGAGTATGATGACTTGAAGGATGCGACGCCCGGCACGGTCACCTCCGTCCCCGAGGTCCAAGTTGACGAGATGCTAGCCACGTGCTCATCCCTAGTCTCAATGGTAGTAGACCTTTGGGTATCCACCTCGGTGGTAATGGTCTCGGTGGATTCTGAATCGGTCATGTTCTTGCCGGTCTTATCAGCGAAGATGCCACTTACAGGGACGGACCTGAGGGGCGTGACGGTAAAAGGCTTAATTTCCTCCCTGAGGGGGACCACACCGTCCCAGCGGAAGGCACTCAATTTATCGTTCATTTTGAACTCTCCGAGGCTTGGGAGCTCTTTCTTCTTGGACCAGCTGTGAATGTTGTCGTATGAGCTGCCGGCGCCTGTGACATTGTCGAACAGCGTGACCGTCTGCCGGTCCCGCAGCGTATGCCAGCGCACCGAGCTGACTTGGTCCTGCAGCCACCACTTCGAGAGGGGATACAGCGTCCCCATCCTCCACTCGCTCAAGAAGATGGTAGACCTACTGCCCTGGAAGTTGGCATGACGGAACAGCTCGACGGCGCCGAGGCGCAAGTCGACAGTCCTCCAGAAGAAACAGGTACACTGGTCGTTAAGCCCAATGTCGCAGAGGTTCACCGCTTCGGTTCTGCCCGTGCCAACAAGGTCAACGCATAGACCACAGTTGGACAGATCGGCCAAGTTCCTGCCAGGGAGGATGTCCTTCTGGTTGTGTTCCATCACCGTCACGACGGTGCCGATGGGGAGGTTGAAGGCGATGTAAGTGGCCTTGTCATCTATTCGATAGGAAAGGGTGTGGCGTTTGTTGGCTGCCCATTGAGAGAGATCCACTTCGTACCTGTCGCTGCTCCACTTGCTGTCGCGGAAAAGAACCACCGTGTTGTCCCGGAGCGGCGGCGGTGGGTCCCGAGGGGCCGGGAGTTTAGTGAGGAGATGAATTATGTCAGCCATTTTGAGATGGAATGGCGACAACGGACTAATAGAAGGGAAAGTAAAACCAGTATTATTAGGGAAATGAAGGAGACTGCTTCCTTTGTAGTTTTGGTTGCCGAGAGAATCGAAGAGTAGAATATGAAAGGGGGTATTCAAGAAACTGCCTCTATTATATATTGATGTTGTCGGCGAAGGAGGGGATGAGTACAGAGCCTGCCGACCTGAAGATAAGGTGATCATGATCGTGGCCACAATCATGTGCTAGACGAGAACAACTAGACAGTCGTAGATTAGACGAGCTGCCGCAAAACATCAATGCACAAGCGAGAGGCGCATCCAAAATTTACTTCTACTCTTACCATGTCTTGTTCCGGGAGGGTCCGGGAATGCTTATTGCTAATACTACCCTCGCTTTGGGGTCTAAATTGTAACCCCATTTTGCATCTGCGTGGGGAGCAAATATGCTTCGAGTTGTCGGTTTTCGTAGCGCATTTTCACTTGATATTTTAATTCCAACCTAAATGATACAATAGTTCAAGTATATCTATCTCTGCCTTGACGTGCATCGGTCGCATGATTCTTCCTTGTACCCCGCAGGACGGTCAATATCATCCCATTGGGCGTTCGTGAGCGGGAGACAACATGCCTCCTCAGCCCAAATCTGACACCACAAAGTGGTGGGCTGGGGTCGAGGCGGTCATCATGTGGCAGAACAGGTGGTCAATTAAAATAGGTGATTAAGGTGCTTCAGTGTCGTAGCGAGTGGTGCTTGACTGGAAGTAATACAGTCTCTGCGCTCGCCTGCTCTTCCAAATATACCTGCGATCTCGACTTACATTGGCTTTTCACAACTTGGTCTAACAAATAAGCCTTTTCTTTTTTACGATTTTGTAGACGACTGATCGCTTCAGGAAGCACTGTGTTTCAAAACATTGCCAAAGACCTGGAGAGCATAGAATATGAATGGGCGCCGCCTTCTGGGCGAGATGAGCGGCTAGACGGGACGTCTTCGTGCAGGTCGTTAAGTGAACCTTCTACGAAATTCTCGTGTGTCCAACGATATCCTGTCCGGAGCGACTGGGAATATGTGTCGGAATTGAGATTGGGATTTTTGTTCGATAGATTTCCGTATGTCCGTCGACCGCGAACGTCCGCGCCAACTAGATAGGCCGAGAGCCGGCAATAGCAATCAGTTCTCTACATTTGATGTGGCTATCTAAGAAGTACCCATCTCTCTTTGCCCGGCTACGTGTGTTATGGAATGCTGTGCTGAATTCAATATGTTTATTCAAGTCGTCGATGTCTCCCCCATTCTCGAAGCACTCGGGCACCCAGACACTGGTAACGATGATCGTGAGAAGTGGCGGCGAATGGGGCATGGAATTGGGCTCACGATGATGGCCTGGACAGATCCAAATGTCCAGTGATGGAGATAAGGAGCCCAGTGAGGAGTGATTTCTCATGCTGCCTCAACTCTAGCTGACCTGTATTATTAAAGACAGCTCGCTTCACCTGTCTTCAGGATTTGCGGTTTAGCAGCCCAAGTTGGTTTTATCATGGCTGGCCTCTGCTGGAGTTTGCCAGATAGGTGCATCGGTTCGACTGCTTTACGAGGAGATATGAATACAATGTGGCTTTCCCATCGATCTCTGGCCGCTATGGTTCTTGATCAACATGAAACGAGCGACTTCTGGTCTTTCCCAGACATGTTGCTCCAAATACACTTAAGATCCCACGCCTAGCGATCAAAGAATCGACTCCATCACGTGTATTAAACATCTTCGTCATGTAGGGATGGCAACTTTTTGCTCGCTGGTGTTGTTACCCTTCCTCGTCACATTTCTTATCCATCTCATCAGGGACGCTTGCGAATGTAGTACGTAGAAATACCAGAAGGGACGGGGCTAATCACACATCGAGCCTAGCTTCATCGAGTTGTTTTTCCGTCTCATTTTTGGGACACACGCCTTCGGGAGGAGGTCGATCTATGGCATAATCAAAAGCGAAAACATCACTTGGAGTCCAAGGTTGGAAGATGACCGCGTTGGGTGCATAATATTATATACTCTATATGCCATATTGACGGTGTGCATACTCGTAAAGTTACCAATCGATCCATCGCCAGAACACAACGGAGTCCCAAATATTCCCTCGACTATGTTACCTTCTTAGCCGCTACCTTTCCCTTCCCACGTCTCTCCTCAGCATCCATCTCCCTCACAATCTTCATGAAGCGATCGGCGCCAATGGCTGTCAAAACGTGCCACCATCCGTGGAGCTCAAGGAGCCAAGCCCAAGGCAACCCTATTTGAGCTCGGAGATTTCGGAGCTCAGCGCAGAATTCGAGATCGATATTCCAGATCACATAACCGAAGAGCGCGATGAAGATGGACTGCCATTGTCTCACTTTCCAATCTCGGATTTTGTCCTGAGAGAACTTTTGGCTGGGATCTAGCCAGTAAAACAGATATAAACTGCGCAATCCGATCGCAGCCATCTGGGTAGCAAACGCCAGGACATGGTAGATGATCTTGCCGGACCGGACATAGAATGCTGAAAAGCCAGCCGTGATGATGGTGAGTAGGACCGCGTTCCTCCGTATCCGCGCAGGTGTTTGCCGGACCGCTAGCAAGCCGTGAAGCATTGACGAGCCCAGAAGGAGCATGGAAAGGTCGTCGGCAAATTGGAGGTATTGGCGAAGGGAGGCATGGTAGAGGAAGGAACATATGCCAAGAATCAAAAGGGATACAGACATGAAGTCGTAGTTAGGTTTAAGAAGTCCCCGACTTCCTGGACCGTACATGTATTTGAGAGCAAGAAATACTGGCCGGCAGAGTTAGTGGACTGGAAAATGATGGAGGGTGTTTTGTTTCATCTGTGCTCGTTGTTTCCGTGTCCCTACATACCATAAGTGAAGTTGGTAAGCGTGTTGATGAACTCAGCAATATAGCGAGTTAGAGCATAATCCTCTTCACAGAAGCTAACTCGAGAGTTAGCAGGGTGGTACAAAGACGCAGATTCAGAAGAACCAAAGAACTGGAGGATCGACAACCCACTTTGCGGCACTAGTCGGCGGGCTCCAGGCCCCTGTCAAGGAGTGTGGATCACCAGCGAAGTGACGATTATGATGGCCCATCTTGTACTAGTTCCTTCTGCGGCTCGGCTGTCAGCAACTCGCACGAGCTTGTCCGCGAATCTTATCGAATGCAGCCTATAAATGCATAGATCGCCAGGAGACGACGTTGATATGGAATGAACGAAGGTGATGTTGAATCAACGCAGAAGGACCCGACGATGCCGAGGATGTGCCAATTAGTCACAATCACATGTAGTTTGGGTACCTTGAGTGGTACGAAGTACTCGATGGTACTTGTTACAGTTGACAACTGGCGACGGCTTGGCCAAACGAACGAATATGATCATCAATTCATCATGAGATCTTGTGGCACGAATTAAAACTTGTCGAACCACCGCCTCAATAATGTCTCAAATCTGCCGGGTGGCCGGCGTCAACTCCTCAGTGTCGAGGCCAGGGGCAAGGTAAAAACGAAGACAATTCTGGGACATTAGATTGATTGTCGCCCAGGTCCTTTCTGGCCGAAGTCCGGCGATTCGTCAATTCGGCTCCGACACGGCCCAAAGGAAAAGATGTGCGCCAAGGTTTCGGGAGGTCTAATGACGAGCTTTAGCCCTTTTGTGGATTATGTATATACTCAGAACTATTATTACCGCCAACTCAAGGAAAGTTAATCGAACACTGACTGTACAGGATCGTCAGCATTATCGCGTGCCCTCTCGGATGATTGAAAGGCAAGAGGCAACGGATTAGCCGTGATGCGGTTTCAGCAACAGATCTAGAGCCACAAAGCGATGGCAAGAGCCATGATGCTGGCGCTAAGGACGGCCTTATCCGAACCCGCAGTCACGGGCTTGAATTCCTCAGCTCCGGCACCACCGGCACCACCGGCGCCGCTAGAGCCGCTAGAGCCGGTGGAGCCGCCAGGGGTGCTGGGGCTGGAGGCGCTGCCGGAGGAGCCACTGGAGGAGCCGCCGTTACCAGCGTTACCACCTTGTCCACCGTTGCCTCCAGATCCGCCGGTGCTACCAGGTCCACCAGCACCTCCATTGCCGCCATGACCTCCGTTACCGCCGTTGCCTCCAGAGCCACCACCAGTGCTACCGGATCCACCAGCGCCTCCGTTGCCTCCGTTGCCTCCGTTGCCTCCATTGCCTCCATTGCCTCCATTGCCGCCGGAGCTGCCAGAACCGCCAGAGCTTGAGCCGGAGCCGGAACCAGCGTTTCCGCCGTTCCCGCCATTTCCACCGTGACCTCCATTGCCACCGTTTCCCCCAGAACCACCATCACCGCCGTGTCCACCATTGCCTCCAGAGCCGCCGTTGCCGCCGTTGCCACCATGGTCAGAGCCACCATTTCCGCCATTTCCTCCGTTTCCGCCGTTTCCGCCATGACCACCCTTGCCTCCGTGACCGCCGCTGCCACTACCGTGGCCGGAGCCACCCTGTCCTCCATTTCCGCCGTTTCCACCGTTGCCTCCATTACCGCCGCTACCGCCATTGCCACTACCGTGACCAGAGCCACCATTACCTCCATGGCCGCCATTGCCTCCATCGCCTCCATTGCCACCGTTACCACCGTTTCCATGACCACCAGGGCGAGGCCAAGGGCGGTTAGGATAACCGGGCTTTCCGCAGTTGCCGCTGGTGCAGGGGACACTAGGGTGACCGGGCTTGCCACAATCGCTGCCAGTGCAAGGGACACCGGGCTTCTGAGGAGACCAAGAGCACTTAGGTCCCTTGCAGCCAGGACGGGGCGTGCAAGTGGGGCAGACCGTGGTCGTGAGGGTGCTGGTGATGGTCGTCAGGGAACCCGAAATGGTGGTGGTCTGAGTGGTGACCGAAGTGAGTGTGACCGAGGTGACTTCTCCGGACACGGTCACGGTGGTAACAGGCGGGCGGATGGCAACATAGATAGTCAGGCGGAAATTGGATGGGATAGCCTGGCGCCGCTGAAGTGCACTGTCGAGACCGCCACAGAATTGGGTCTCATCACCAGGGCAGACGATGTCGCAGAGAGCGTCCTCAACGATTTCGGCATCGAGAATATCACCGCAGAAGCAGAGCTGATCATGAGCACCCATGTACGGAGCGCCAGCTGCACCGCATGTGGCGGCACACAGGTCAAGAGTCATTTCGGAAGAGATCAGGGTAAGCTCGAATGTAGGGAAGTTGTTTTGGGATCCGTGGCAGCCGACAAAGGCATAGCCGTCAATAACGCTAGGGAAGCCAGGTACGGATGATGGGGTGCTTGTGCCCGTGCTGCTACCAGAAGTAGTCGAGGGTACATCAGTTGAAGCATCCGTCGGGCTTTCCGTAGAGGCACCGGTGGAGCCTTCAGTTGGGCCAGTAGAGGCACCGGTGGAGCCTTCAGTTGGGCCAGTAGAGGCGCCAGTGGAGACATCAGAAGACTCGGTAGATACTTCGGTCGGTTCAGTAGAGCCTCCAGTGGTTTCACCGGTAGGTTCGCCAGTAGGCTCCTCGGTAGTCTCGCCGGTAGATTCGGCAGTTGGTTCCTCTGTAGTCTCACCAGTAGGCTCGATCGTAGACTCGGTCGGTTCAACAGTAGGCTCTCCGCTGGGCTCCTCAGTGGTCTCGCCAGTTGGTTCGGCAGTAGATTCCTCTGTAGTCTCACCAGTAGGTTCAACAGTGGGCTCTCCAGTGGGCTCCTCAGTAGTCTCGCCAGTAGGCTCGGCAGTTGGTTCCTCTGTAGTCTCACCGGTAGGCTCGGTAGTAGACTCGGTCGGTTCAACAGTAGGCTCTCCACTGGGCTCTCCACTGGGCTCCTCAGTCGGTTCCTGAGTAGGCTGCTCAGTAGGTTCAACTGTCGGTTCAACTGTAGGCTCCTCGGTAGGCTCTTCGGTAGGTTCAACCGTCGGTTCGACAGTAGGCTCCTCAGTCGGCTCGACAGTAGGCTCGTCGGTGGGTTCAGCAGTGGGCTCCGCAGTTGGTTCAACAGTGGGCTCCTCAGTAGGCTCGGCAGTAGGCTCCTCAGTAGGCTCGACAGTAGGCTCCTCAGTAGGTTCGACAGTAGGCTCGTCGGTGGGTTCGACAGTAGGCTCATCGGTAGGTTCAGCAGTGGGCTCCTCAGTTGGTTCAACAGTGGGCTCCACAGGGATTTCCGAACACACATAGAGGCCCCCCGTCAGTTCGCAAGTGCAGGTTACGCCATCTTCGCATTCCGTGCATGTGCTTGGAATACTGATATCGTCGCAGAGACAGGTAAGCGAGGAAGGGTCGCAATCCCGCTTTCGGTGATGGCTGATGGCGCCAATGCGAAAGGGAGAACCGGCATATCCGTCACGGCGAACAAGATTGCCTGCCCCCGGAATGGAAGGGCGAGAGAGAACAGGCACAACCAAACCCGCGAGAGAAAGGCCCCTCAGGATCTGACCCGTCAAGCCCATGGTGGTGTGACTTGGGATCGAAGTATAGGGTCAATTGACAGCTGTGAAAGGGCAATATTAAGATATTAAAACGGGAAATAGATGACTAAAAACGAATGAGTACCAGTAGGCTCCTAGAGAAGAGCACCAGTTGGAATCTAAAAGAGTGACTTGTTGGTTGGTTGTGGTTGGAGGATGATGGATTTTGGGAGTGGATTGGGGAAGAAAAGCAGGCTCTTTATACACCTCCGAGCCTCTGTTACGATCTCCATTTCCATTCTCCTCGGCGAGAGTGTTCATACGAGTTGCAGCATAGATGCGATGGACTGTCTGCAGACACCCCCAATCATCGCAATCGACCCAGCATGTAAGACCTGGTAGACTCAGAGGAACAGGGACTAATAGCTGAAACATTTGACCTGTAGTGATCATATTGCATCCCCTATTCCCAACATAGACATCAACCCATCTGCGAATAAGTTCTCCGGAGCCTCCAGTGTATGTTAGGCAATAATACAGCAGAGATGGCTCGATGGATGATAATCGACGTGATCGGATGGGAACCTGTGCCGGGGGCTCCTGTCCTATCTGAGATCGATGATAAGACACAATTGAACTAGTTCGTACTTGCCAATCTAGCCGGTATCTGTTTGTTTGTGGGCAGTTTTGCCTTCCGGGAAAGGGCCAAGCAAGAGAGGGTCTCGAAGGGGCATTATGTCCGCGGTAAAAAGCAAGTTCAACAGAGACCATCGTGGAGAAAAGCAACCGTGAAGCGGAGATTCTAATGCCGGGCTTTCAATACTACTGGCAAACTACTAATTAATAGGACTTGCCTGTAAGACACTCGCTGTCTCGAAAAAAGTATCGAATATTGTTATTGCTCGAAGAGTCAGGGGCGGAAATGAACGGCGGAAACCGGCGGCGGAAATAATTAATTATACGGACTTTTCAAGACTTCAGTCTAAAAACAGAATTGACTCACTTGTGTGTTCTATCTTGCTTCAGTTTGGTCATTGACGCCTCTTTAGAGCGGGTCGTCCGAATACCTTGCTTCAGAGAAAAACGATCGAGTGCTCGAGGTATTGTTTTCCACTTCATCTAGACATGGTTTGTTTCATAGTCGCACCTACAAACTTGCCCTTGCTTTGATGACGAAAGGTCGTATTTGGGAATTGAGGACATTCGCCCTATTCTCGCAAAGATCGCCACGTGCGGGTCCAAAGTGTCTTGGAATAAGTAATACTGCAAAAGAGAATCAAATACGTCCAAGAGGTATTTTCTATGCTATCCGGCATCTTTCGGCATCCTCCCCGGCATGTTACGGCAGGGCGTCTTTTTCTGCGCTTAAGGATGTCGGGCAGTTGGCGCCTGGACGAGGAAACCGTCTTGAAAGACAACTCGTATAATCATAGGATATTCTCACACACCAATATCACGCTCTTTGAGTCCATTGAAGCAGCCTCGATTCCATTAATTCATCTTCGGTCAATAGCCACCCATCTCTTCTTGTCAGTCGATTGCTGATGCAGTTAGCCCGGTGAGGTCCTTTTTCAGCAGCAGCTATATTACAGGGCTTGGGCTGTCTCACTTAAGCGCCTTGGCAGGCCAGATATCTTCCAGTGCTTTCCTAGATCCATTTCCCTAGAATCCCTTACTCCCTGGCAAGATGCAGGAAATATTAATACTACTCATATATGGCCAGTGGGGTTGAGACCCGCTTCGGTATACGAAACAGCCCGTTTGACGAGTCGTCTATTTCGGGCCTAAGATCACGAACCAGGGACAACTTGTTTCTGAGAGAGCCAACTCGAGCGAGATCGATTTGCTTTTACTCTTAGTTGGACTCAGCGCCGTTTCCTATGAAGGGGGCTCCACTTGATGGGGTTTTTGAACTATTGCTCTTACAGCCCTGGGAAGGATGTGGCAACCGACACCAATATAGCGGAAGTGGACCTCACGATCAAAGTCTAGGGCCGTCAAATTTAGAAACAAGGTATACATGTGCTTCGTGATCCATCGGCGTTGTTGTCAATATTGCAGCTCTCCCCTGTCGATCTCGACCCATCCGGATGTACAAGATAGCATAATCATCGGCATGTACTGGACAAGCCAACCACAGAATGAGGCAAGATATATAACTTTAAGACTGCTCGTGAACCTTTCGAGACGCTACCTCATATTCCGTTTTATCTTAAGATAGCAGGGATGAAGAGTTGCTTAGAAGACATCAACAACGCCCCAGGAAGAGACGTTGGGTCATTCATGGTTAGAAGGCCCGAAACATATTCCCCGATATTCTTGTTTTGAGAGCACACGGTTTGAGCAGATGCAGAAAGCCAAGCCTACAGGATTCCAAGGTTGTCAACAGACTCTCACCCACCTCATCTTTGTTTATCATATCTACTCGAAATTGCCAATAAGACTCAGAAAACAACGTTACATTGTAAATACTCGTAGGAGCATGCTCAATAACAAAGTGAGAATACTTCTAAGACCCCGATCTTAACGATAAGACCGAGTTAATGTTGGACAGGTTGGATTCTTGATCCTAAATCTTGGTTGGGTGATTCGGTCTTACAGGAGTGTGACGGAGAGAACCCTCAGACTAAACCTCCGGCGGATGCTCGATAGACGGAGTCTACGAGAGATATCAGAATACCCGGAGATATGAGACAGGTCCCTCTGAAATGGCGCCGTTTCCTTTCTGTAATGTGAACGGGACAATAATCTGACCACCTGATCAATCTCGGGATCCTCTCCTCTTCTAGCGGAGGATGAACTTGAAACCGCGCTTTCAACCCTAGCATACTAGCCAATTAAGTCACCCTCACTCCTTCTATGTCTCTGTTTCTATGGCCTTATGAGGCCATGATTTGAGAACCCGAAGCTGTGGTGGAGTGAAGGTAGAGCTTTCAGACAGCACGGCTTAGAACAACCCAGAAATCTCACGAATAACCCCATTTCTGATGTTTGCACCTAAAGAGGAAAAGAAAAAGGAACGAGGTTCGAGAACCAAAAGTAACTAAAATAGTCCCTATTCTTCTGAGCGTATTGCCTTATCTTTCCATTGTGTGCTTTCTAGCAACCGTCTCGACTCCTCGCGGAAGTATCTGTATCCTTATCAGAATTCGGCATTTCCCCTGTTTCCCAGTAAATTAAATAGACTCACCACTAACTTTTACGGCCCGCCTGAACCCCCATGCCCAATATATCAATGTTCTATGGGGAGAGGAGATCGAAAATCTTAAGAGGAGTTGTCGTGTTTTCTACGTTTCGATTCCTCCAAATCGTATCAGGTGTCTAAATGGCGGACCAAGCTTCCTTCGATAGCAAGCATTGCCTCCTCGCTCCTTCGTCATATCCTTCCCGACAACAATATTTATCGGTGGAAAATATGGACTCAAGCGGCATGAGCCTGGTCAACGACTCAACATTGCTCCATAGCTCTCGAATGCTAGGACCGAAGGAGCTTCATAGAATACATCCCGAAAGCCAGCATACCAACTCAACGTCAGCGTTTTTCCACTTCCAATGAAGACGAAAAATCACGGACGGGATGGTTGCTGTCAGCAGTGATTTTAAGGCGAGATTATCGACGAATTCCCCACCTAGATGGACTAGATGGAAGGGGGTTGCTCCATATCATTGCCTCGACTTATCTTATCCCCCATTCCTATCGCTGAAGACTAGTGGCATCAAAAGGGCGGTTTCTTGTAAATAGGATGTTAGATTTGGTTTTTCTTCATCGTTTCACATATATATTTCTAGCGCTCTTCCCGGAATAGGAGGAGATGGAGAGCCCGTGTCGTGTCAGAGCCCGGGGGTGGTTCAGGTGGCCAGGCTGAGGCTGAGTTGGCTCGCGAATCGTGATCCAATCATCAGGTCCAGGACTGTCGCCAGTGCACTGCCACATAGGCACCCTCAATAATTTTGTTTCCTTCTACAGATTCAGGAATTGTCCATCTCAACAATTCGTAGTTTCGTGAGAGTTTTGTGGTCAACTTCGCAGCTACTCTGCAGTCGGCGCCTGGTATTCGAAGAATTGCATGGACGTGGAACGGATCGGAACGAACAAAACTGCTGTACATTCCTTCACATCATACTTTCTTTACCTATCACCTCCCCTTTGTCGTGTCCGAGAATGTCTTCACTTACTCCCAACACCTCGTCGGAACGGACACCACTCCTGACAAGAATTCGGATTCCTGCCAACAGCAGTTTCAGCTTCTCCGAGACTGTGAACTTCACCAAAAACTGGGATCTCACCAAGATTAAAGAATGGTCTGTATTGGTTATTGACCATCTGGTATTTGTCCCCTTCGTCCCTGTCATAATCGCCCGGCTTCCATTCAAGGGTGCCTCCAGTTATCGCTGGGAGCCTGGCCTTGGAGCTTACCTCGTCGGCGGTACGATCCCACTAGGAATCGTGCTGGCTTTTGTGTGGGCTTTTGGTCCGGTTCTGGTCTATTTCGTGACATGGTTCTTGTCCTACAGGGCATTACGCATAGTCGAGAGTCTCTATAAGGCCCACTTCGGTCGCATAGCCCTCCGAACTGTCGCCGTTGCGGCAATAGCCTGCAGTCTATGGTATTTTGTTGACTTGCGGCAAGAATGGACTCCCTTGGACTTGCCTGCGCTTAGCAATTCGAGTAGTAGTATCCGTCTCCTTGATATACGGCCGGCCGGAGTAAGGTGGCGGATCGAGACTGAACTCCGGACTGTGCGGCTCGAGGATAACCCAGCCTACGAAGCCCTGTCTTACGAATGGGGGAATCCACGCAAGTCGCATTCGATTTCGGTGGGTGGTAAGCGTTTTAAGGTGACGGGGAATCTATGGAAGGCGCTTCACAATATCCGCCACGAGACCGAGCCGAGAACCCTTTGGGTTGACGCCGTTTGCATTGACCAGACAAGTCTTGAAGAGAAAAATAGTCAAGTTCCTCTCATGTACCTCGTCTATCAGCGAGCAAGAAGGGTCCTAGTCTCTATTGGGAAGCATGTGCCTCCCAGATGGATCGAGAAGTCGGATCCGTCAACATGGGAAGGTGGCTGGGCCGTACAAACCGCAAGCGAATACTGGGAATCAACCCATTACTGGCTGGTGCAACTCGCACTGGAAGAGTATTGGAAACGTTGTTGGGTGGTACAAGAAATCGGCTCCGGTTTAACCATCGACGTGTATGCCGGGCGGCAACCAATTCCTTGGACTGAGTTTACCAAGTTGATGATACTGTACGCCGAGAAAGTCCCGAACTCACTGCTTCCGGAGCGCGTCCTCCGGTTCGACGACCTCAGACGAGCATTGTACCACGATGGCGAGACATACGTCCTTGGGCAACTGCTGGATTCCTTCCGAGACTCCTTCTGCTCGGTCGACCTCGACAAGATTCTTGCCTTTACGGGGATGGCAGTTGATTGCCGAGGAGAATGCTTACCTGTGGACTACGCGGGGGGCGTCAAGCCGCTGTACGAAGCTGTTGTCTCTTTTCAAAACTCCTCCACGGATCAAAATTTTGATGGAGGAGTCGACATGGTTTACTTTTCTGCACTCGTTCGGCGACTTCTCTCCCGCCAGCAACGCAAAGTAACGAGAGAGTACGACAGGCCTGGTTGGCTTTACCAGCCAGAGTCATGGGCGTATTACTTGTGTGGTGATGATGCAATACAAGCTTGCCTGGCTGGGCCCGAAATACTACTCTTTTTCCCGATCCTAGAGCATCTACGAGCCCCCCTCTCAGCCTCGAAGAGATTATCGGTGCACAGTTCGACCTGGCTCCCACCTGTGGCCGAAGTCAAAGATATTTGGACGCCAGACCCAGAAACGAGCCCTGCCGATATTAGAGTCGTGGGCGCCATCGTGGGTGAGGTGCAAGAACTCGGGCCGAGCTACGCGGACTATCTTCGATATCCCCATGTGCCCCAACAGTGGAGCGCAAGGCTTTCGGAAAAATACCCGAAGGGATCGGACCAGAGACGAGCTCGAGGCCTCAATGCTAGGCTGTCGGCGCTGCTGGGACCAGCTGCCGACTTTAGACTCGCTAACATTTCGCCTCTACCGGGGATGGACAAATCTCGACTTGATCAGGCTGTGCCCAGCACCGGAGCACGACTATTTCTCGGTGGCGAGGACATTATTATGGGGTTGGCGCCATCGAACGCGCAGATCGGTGACAAGTTGTGTCAATTCTGGAATTCGTCTGCGGTGGCGATTCTCCGGAATCGAGAAGATGGCAATGATGGCGGATACGATGTGGTGGGCAGAGGCGCGATGTTACGATATGGCGATGAGGTGGATTGGGACGTCTCAACAAACAAGACCATGTTCTTGTCGGGCTCGAAGGGTAGCGTCGACCTCTGGTTTGATCTCGGAACGCTGAACCACTTGTCGTTTGACGTGGTGAACCTGCCAGGTTCACAGTAAGTGTGCGAAGGCAATGACAATCGTAGGAGGGGCAGCAGGAAACACAAGCAAGCGGGTCGGTTAGCTCAGTTGGTTAGAGCGTGGTACTAATAAACTATCCGGTTTATATAGTAAATGCCAAGGTCATGAGTTCGACCCTCATACTGACCATTAACTTCCTTTTTGCACCCCACTTAGCCAGGACCCATAATACAAAGCGTCTTTCACAATAGGGGAGGGATTTTTTCTCTTATTTTTTGCCCTTCGCCCTTGGAACACATCCGAGATAGCTGCAGCAAGTCAAAATCGGCACGGCGAGACCAGACACACAAACTTGAATTTGTGGTAGAATTCATGACTCCAGAGATAATAGCCTTGCCTTCCCCGAGTGGGTGGTAACGAATGAGAAAAGGGGGTTGCTGCCTGCTTCAAGTTGAGCTTGGGCGGTGTTGGAAGGGTGGATGGAGTAAGCTCATTGTGGGACCAAATTTCGGTTGACCGCTGCATTTCGGGAGCCGAAACTGGAATGGCCGCCCCATCAAACTGTGGGTTCGACCTGGGCGTTCCGTTGCGGGTTCAAGTTCGCGGTTCAACTGCCACTGCTGCCTGTTCTCCGACTCTGCGCAGGCTGCGGCGTGGAATCCTACGACCTGCTCGAGATTTCTTATTATTTAAGACGTCGAATCCGTCACCAGATTCCCGAGATGAATACTACGTCTCTCAATCATCTCTTTCGTTGACAGATCATCCAGGATAACCCAATCATCAGATTTACACAAAGACCGAACTCGATATCTCCAATCGGAAAACCACGCCCAAAATGTCTCTCACTCTTGAAAACGTTGCGAATGGGGAGACTATTCATCAGGTGTGTGGTATTACTCACTAATTATATTGTTCGAAGACCTTATACTGAACGGTGTTTTCCTTCACAGCGCTGCATCATAGTCCGCGGGACTTACAGCGTGGAGGACGATACTCTCGAGTCTTTTGCAACCGTCAACACCCATGACGACTCCGGAAACCCTACCTTCCCATCTCAGCGCTGGCCCATCATAGACGGCCGCGTCAAGATCATTGCTTTGCTCTCGCCAGGAGCCAATAACCTCATCATCACTCGAGAGCACTCGTCCGGAACCATCACTCAGGCCGTCGAGCTGAACTACATTCCCCTCCTCCAGGCACCCCCTTTACACCTGGCCATCATGGTTGCCAAAGACTCTCCCTTGCTCATCGACTGCCCTCCCGCGAAGCAGGGCGCCTTGTCTCTGGCCCATTCCTCTCTTGATGCAGCCGTGGCCAAGTTCCGCATGACCGCGTACATGTGGCAGGCCCTGACGGCCGAAGACATGCGCATGAAGGGCCTCGGCCGCCGATCCTTCCGACTCGAGGAAGAATGGGGTGCTGACACCACTAGCTCGAGTTTTGTCACTGCTCGACATGATGCTGCGCTTCACGATAGCGGTGCCATGCGGTCAACGGCAAAGATCCACATCGTCCGATCGGAACGAACGGTTGCGGAGCTTCGCAGCGTGGACTACGCCCAGCAAAACCAATCCGCGCGGAATCGTGACAAGTTGTTTGACTTCTTCAAAGAAGCCCTTGCTGCTCACGGTTCTCCGTTTGACACGTCCGGGTATCCCATCGTAGCTGGTCTCATTCTGGACTCGCACTATTCCGTTGAGAAGAACTTGATTCTTGCCCACGCAGCCCTCGGATGTCACGACGGCACCGGGTTGTCTCTCGGTATCATGGGCAGTCATCTCACTTATTCTTGGCCGCGATTCCTAGAGGAAGTTTCTGATTGCCTCCTCGACGATCGTAACCCGGGAAAGACCGTCGGCAACGATAACGGCGAGTGCGGTAGCTTCTGGGAAGCCTGCGCAATCGGCCAAGGCGCTTTTCTTCACGAGGTCGGCCACGCCTTCGGTGCGCCCCATACTACCGGCATCATGGCCCGGGGCTACTCGCAAGACTGGCCCCGTAATTTCGTCGTTCGTACCGCTTATTGCACCAGTCGCAAATCGGAAGGAATTGTCGTCATCGACGGTGAAACTCGGAATGAGGCGAGATGGGATCTTCACGATGCACTCTCATTCCGGCTACTCCCGCACTTCTGGTCCCCGGGAGATCTTAAGACGTCTCAGGAGATACGCTCCGCAGCACCGACTATCAAGGTTGAAGGTGCTGAAGGCGAGGAATTCCGCATCGAGATTTCATGTGCGGCTGGAATCGCACAAATCATGTTCAATGACAGTGAGGAGCCGTCTCCGAGCATCGCGGCTCCTATCAAGACCGTCACCTACACGCTCGAGTCTCTTCGAAATCGATTCCAGCAGAACGAACCTCTAAAGCTTTCGGTTCTTGGCATGAACGGCAAGTCGAGAACGATCAAGGACGCGTGGAGACTTTTCGTCGGGCGCACCTTTGTTAGTATCCCCGGCACGAAGATTCTCCTCCATAAACAATCAGTCATGAGCAAGCAGCTTGAAGAGACTGATGGCGAGGCCGAAGAGACTTTCTGGGAATGGGCTACCCTATTGACAAGGAAGAGAAAAGACGGTTCCGTCGAGCATGCGACCAAGGTTGACATCCGCACCGGATGTATTCTCGACGGTGCCTATGTTCATTTTCCAGACGGAACTCAGATCAATTGCGGTCCGAGGATCAGGCCGAACGGTGGTGACCATTATTTCGGAGGCCATGCTGCCGAGGCCCACCATATCCCTAAGGGTCAGGATATTGTAAAGGTTGAGGTATCTAGGGAAGATGATATTCTGAGGGGCATTCGCATGACATTGAGCAATGGTGCCACCTGGGGTGCTCTCAGTGGCATGAGCGATCAGCCAGAGACCTTGACGCTTGGTAAGCTTCTACGTTCCCTCCAACCATTTCAGTTCCTGGGAGAATGCCACTAACATTGCGATACTTTAGAACCAGTTCCCGGGGAGCGTGTTATTGGTTTCTACGGTAGGAGCTGGTGGGGTCCGAATTTTAGCGGGCTGGTCGAGTTTGGCATCATAACAGCCCCGACGGACTTGGTGCTCCCAGATGTCGTGTACGACATGGATGAACTGAAAAATACTGATGGCGGAATGGACATTGACAATCACCACCATAGCGAAGAGTCATCAGACGACGAATATGACGAGCAAAGTGAGAGAGCCAGCGCAGTTTATGAGGGTCATGACGGTGTCCACTTCAACATAGTCTAGACACTACACAATAAGCTGTAACTTTCATTCCTGCATCCTGTCTATCTCCTTAATGTTCTAGTAGTCGATTCAAGCACCACTCCAACCATAACTTTGAACGAGCCCAAGTGGGTGGTGGAATAGCATTACCAAGAATAAGGCTTCTTGAGTCAGCATGGGGTGGAGGGCGGGGTAGATAGATGACAGGATGGAATATATGCGATGCTGCTGCACAGGAGATGCAGCGTTCCCCCCTTTTTGAAGTGAGGAGCAGCCCTATTATTGATATCTGGCCATTTCACAAATCGTTCTGGCTCTGGGCAGTGTGATTAGAGCCCAAGATAAGCCGTGTGGGAAGGCGATAAAAACTCGGCTCTGGCTTGCCCATGCATATAAATAGATAGGATGCGAACGACTCCGGGCAAGTAAAAAGGTCTTCGGGGCTTCTACCCAGCTCTCTACATCTATCAAATACGACTTGGCGGCAGCCTCGCAACAGTATGTATTCCTTTAATCGCGCTGGAGCTAACTAGGTTTCCTTCCCTAGCCCCTACGGTCTACCGCAGCCGAGTTTGAAAAAGCTGATGTGATTCTGGTTCCTATATTTAGTCTTTAATTTCTAGTCTTGACTTGACTGTATCCCATCAGTTGTACTTGGGTGAAGAGACATATCTGCCTATGTATGTAAGAACCTATAACACTTATGACTAAAGGAGTCAGCCACTGATATTACTATGACTGTATAGATCCCGAGAGCCAAAATAGCACGAAACTTGCATTCCATATTATACCGACTCATGACAGGCTGTTTGTTGTGAACTCTTCTCGCCATGGCTGAATGTTCGCATTGCCTTGGGACCGGATACTTGTCATATACAATGGTGTCGTGTTCCAGTTGCAACCCGGATTCAAGCTTCAGCAAAACGCAGGCTTGCAGCAGCTGCTCGGCTCGGACTCCTGGATGGAACACCGTTCTCATACCCAAACCGCGGACATGCAGTGTTTGTGATGGGAGTGGTCAGGAATGAGAATAGCTAGTTTTTACCTGAAACCTTTCCTATATCTTGATGTGGCGAAGATTGGTCAGTCGGTGGTAGCAAGAGTGTTAGCAAGTGGCCATGGGAGGGGAGAAACATTTGCCTGACGTGGGGTGCCAGTGGTGTATTTTTTTTTTCCTTGAGGTCCAAATTTAAGGATGTTCATAAGTTTTTCATCATCATGGTCATTATTTGAGACAGGTCAGAGCAGCTATGCCCGCTACATCACACATAAGACTTTGAGCTGTATGGGTCAATGGCCACAGTCGCGGCAGGAAGCCGCTGCAAAGCTCCCACGCCGGCCGGCGGACACGGATCGGTTGATCAACGGAACTCAAATTCCTCAATAATGGGATCACACAAAAGCGAATCCGTATGAGAAGGGAATTGGGTGTGTTTCACAACCCGCTTATAAAATGTACAAGTCGAAGAGGATGAATAAGAAGCCAGTCTTGGGAATGGAGGCTGGGAATGGAAAGAAGCGCCACCACAGCATGCCGTCGTGGAACCCGGCTCACCGCGCCAATTTTCGGGATCCAATGCAATGGGTAATGATTCGCGCAAATCTGCTGGGAATTTACCTCATGTTGCAAGGCATGTGCCCATTATTGCAGTGGAAATAAAATATCCATATCTTTCGCCAGAGAGCCACTGCAAGGACTGCGAAGTTCAGAGTTTCACGACCAAGGTACTGACTACACCCGTTCTCTGGTGCGAGCGATTGGGAGACAACGAGTTCACTGGGCACATACACGACACCGACCTGCCTAAAATGAAACTTAAGAGGCCTTCCATGAATCTACAGAAGTTCGCTCTGTCCGTTGGAGGATGCTAAAGCTGCAGTTTGGAAATACAGATCCTGATGCAATGGTCGAATTACCTCATCTCTCTGCCCTTCGAAGAAACTTGCCGTTTTGAGAACATGGCCTATTACTTCCAAATCAGTAAACCAGCGCGACGTAGCGGACGCATTCTCGTTCAGCCCCCAGCCCCGCTTCTCTTTTTCAACGCATCTCGCGAACTTGCGGCTGGGTGGGCGAGTCGGAGTGGGCTGTGCAGAGAATCAAATCGGGTGGTAGGTACGAAGTAGTACTAGGTCACTTAATCCTCCTCGCCTCTGCAAATCGCTGCCAAGTTACCAATTAAACTACGGAGTACGTCGCTGTGTCTTGGTAACGTTAGCCTCTGGCATCTGCTGTGTGAGTGATGTCTGGGAATCGACGATTCTAGCGTCAAGATTGAGCAACAAGCAACCACCAATGGAACAAAAGAGCATGAGAGATAGAGATTCTGGGTGACCCTCGGTCCTGAGCCAGGACAGAACACTTGGATGGCGGCTTGAAGACCCAGAGAGTCAGAGAATATGGCCATACGTCTTCTTCTGCCAATGGAGTCCTTGTGTGCGTCCGGGGCTAATCCGTCTTGGTTCTATCAAGCGAAAAGGCAGGTTGAGACAAGAATTGCATGACACTCGTTAACCTTGAGGTAGAGATGGATTGCGCTGTCGTCAAGACTTGGACAGGGTCGTTGGATATGTGACAGAGGGCAACACGTGCAGAGAGCGTTAGCAACGCGTACCTGCATCTTAACGGTTCGTGTCCGTGTCTGAAACACCTGGGGGCATGGCGATTTCTCTAGCAAGCGGAACCCAACTCTATCGGAGATCCGTGGCGAGTTCGGGATTTTGTACCATAGAATATCTCATTGTCTTGCAGAGTGGAATCTGCGCTCGCAAGCTCATTAGGCCCTAATACTTGTAGACATCAACACCGCCTCTTTGCACGTTCTTCAAAGTACGAAGTACCTGCCTATGGAGCCCAAATTGTATCCCACGGCCAGCCTGATCGATTGTTAATTGCGGTACGTTCCGTCTGTTGACTCAGCAGCGCGGAGGCAAGATCAAATTGGCTCCAAAATCTCACGTGTTGTGCAACGGAGCCTGGCGAGTTCGCAATCTGACGATCCCACATTTAGTAAGATTATTTTCCTCGCGGCTTGGCTTCCTGTTGCGCCAAGACCCTAATTCTTGGGTCTACCGTATATGGGGCTCGTCTTGAGAGACAAAAATTTCGGCCGACAAATTCCCATGATCGGCCAGACATCGATTTTCTCTGGTCTAGGGGTGTGTAACCTTGTTGATTCGAGCTTGACCGCTGCTCAATTGCCGTGTCCCTCGTGTTGCACAAGTCACCGCTGAGGCTATTAAAAGTGCATCTTGGAAATACGATTAAATGCGACCGACATACCGTCCCATTCGAGGAACGTCCGAGACACGGTGGGCCAGCCAAGCAAGTTTACCTGTACTTGTACGAAGCCGGTATTGAGTACGAAGTCAATACGAACTGCCTGATGGGCCAGACCACCTCGACAAGGATCAAATGGGACCGTGCAGGAGGAGCAGCTCCTCGACGCTACCTCTGTAGGGCTGGGCATCACGTCACAGACAACATGGAACATGGGTCAACGCCAATAAAAGCGTGGATGCGTGCAGGCCCCCCCCTTCGCTAAAGTTCCTTCGTAACGGCAGCAAATTGGCACTTTCGCATCAATAATCCGAAGGAATCAGAGCCGATGTCATTATTGTCAGGTGGGCGAAATTACCTCCAATTACTATTGATGCTGCGACCCCACATGCGCATGAAGTTCTGAAGCCTGTCGCCGACACGAGCCAACGAGAGCTAAGTTTGACCCCCTGCGCCAAGGTGGCTCCCTTCGTTTTTTAGTGGAGGAAAAGAGCGGTTAGCCTGGCCTAGAGTGGTTCTAATTTATGGTGCCAGGCGTCGGCGGCGCAGGGTCGCACCAGGAGAACGTTCGACTAGTTCTTCATGGATGCTTTATTTAGCCTTGATGAGTAAATTGCGGCGCGGTGGCTTTGAAGCAGCCAGCAGTGAAAAGGGGTCGGCGGAGGGGAGCGATGGAGAGCGATGCAAAATGAGCGACTCTTGACCGCTTTCTGCCTAATGGACCCGTGCGATGGACCTCATTGGAGTTGGGAAAGAAATCCTACGATAAGTTTAGTACTTTGTGAGCCCCCGTGGGGGATTGGAACACGAAGGGATCAGCACAGTCCAATGCTACCTCGGACTTGGCTCATGGCTTCCAAATCGAGATAGGAGTGGACCACTGTGATGGCGCGATGGAAAGGAGTTGAAGCCTGGCAACCAGGGTACTTGTGCTGCCCAGACTTCGAAGTTAGCGGTGCCTTTTCTTCCGAGGGATCATGCATTTGGCGTTTTTTGGCCTGGGCGAACAAAGTACGAGATCTTGTCGTATTTCAGGAAACCAACAAGTCTGTCCCCGGCCTGCTGTTGGTCGGGGGTGTGGGATCTTCCGCCCGATTAGGAATCTCGCAATTTAAACTGCGCTTTAGCGTAGGAATGACTCGCGAGAGAGACCGGAACCAAGGTCATGTTGGTACTTGCCCGCTCTCACCCCTACCTCGTGTTTGGCCCCTTATTTGCGACCTTCCTCCGAGTACCATTTGATCCATCATACGAAGTACCACATTTCGGAAGCCCAAGCGACCAAACGGCTGAACAAAAGCAGCGGGTGCCCCACCCCCGTCTCGAACAGGGCTTCAACGGCTTTCCCCAGCTCTTGTCACTCGTTTCTGTTGTTTTTTGTTGGCGACATTTTTTTGGCCCCCTTTCTGAGAGCCAGCGACGATGGAGATCAAGACCAACCCAGATCTACTCGCGAAGAGGAGGAGGAAACGGATCCTATGTAAGAGAACAACAAATCTACCCTGCGCGACAATCAGCATGAAATCTCGGCGACTTCTGTGTGGAATTTGGGACGGATTTTTCCCGGATTTATTTTGGCTGGTTTTTTGTGAACACTGTCGATGCTAACAAGCTGCGTGTTTCTTAGGGGGTGTCGTGGGGATCCTCACTGTTGGAGTTAGCGCAGCCGTCGTGGTCGCAGTCCTCCTCAGTAAAAAGATCATTCCCCTTGGTGGCAAATCCGACTCGTCTGTCGCCTCCGCTGACGACAGCTCAGGCAACGGGAAGCCCGTGTCTGGCTCAGGTTCAGGTTCGGGTTCGGGTTCCGGCTCGGGCTCGAAGCCCGGATCGGGCAATGCCGTGCCCGTCAAGTGTTCGACGGCCGACGATATCCCCGACGAGTACAAGGGCACCTGGTTGGATCCCACGTCATGGTACGACATGACCGGCTTCAACTGCTCCTTCACCGCGGAACTGGTCGGCGACCTCCCCCTCGTCGGCCTCAACAGCAGCTGGGACGACTCCGCGAGCCCGAACTCCAACGTCCCGGCCATCGAGAAGTCCTGGGGCTCCTACGAGAAGCGACCGATCCGCGGCGTGAACCTCGGCGGATGGCTCTCCCTCGAACCCTTCATTACGCCATCTCTCTTTGATTACGACTCTAAGCTCGGCATCGTCGACGAGTATTCCCTATGTAAACACCTCGGGCCCGAAAAGGCCGCCGAGACGTTAGAAAAACACTACGCTACCTTCATCACCGAAGCCGACTTCAAAGCCATCGCCGACGCCGGCCTCGACCATCTCCGCATCCCCTTCTCCTACTGGGCCGTCACCACCTACGAGGGCGACGCGTACGTCCCCAACATCTCTTGGCGCTACCTTCTCCGCGGCATCGAATGGGCTCGCAAGTATGGTCTACGCGTCAATCTCGATCTACACGCGCTTCCGGGCAGTCAGAACGGCTGGAACCATAGCGGTCGTTCTAGTCAGATTAACTTCATCGCCGGCCCCGACGGCGCTAAGAACGCAGAGCGCGCCCTCGACATCCACAAGAAGCTTGCCACCTTCTTCGCCCAGGACCGATACAAGAACATTATCGCTTTCTACGGTCTCGGAAACGAACCTGGCATGAAGATCGACCTGGACGCGCTCGTCCAATGGACCGATAAAGCCTACAGTGTCGTCAGCAAAGCCGGCGTCACGGCTCCCCAAATTTTCAGCGACTCCATGCGCGGCTTGCCTACCTGGCAGGGCAAGCTCGGCGGCAAGGGCGATAAGCTCGTCATCGACACCCATATGTACGCCATCTTCGATCCCAACCTCATTGCCATGGAGCACGCCAAGAAGATTTCTCTCGCCTGCAAGGACTGGTCCGGCCTCATCGTGAACAGCATCAGCGGCGCGGGTGGTTTCGGTCCCACTATGGTCGGCGAGTGGTCCCAGGCCGACACCGACTGCACCCTCCACCTCAACGGCGTCGGCATGGGCAGCCGCTGGGAAGGAACCTTCTCCGACACCATGGGCACCCCCCGATGCCCCGCGGGCGATAAGACTTGCAGCTGCGACAAGGCCAATGCCGACCCCTCGACGTACAGCGACGAGTACAGGCTCTTCCTCAAGACCTTTGCCATCGCCCAGATGGACGCCTTCGAGAAATCCTGGGGCTGGTTCTACTGGACGTGGAAGGCCGAAACCGCGCACCAGTGGAGCTACGAGGCGGGTCTCAAGGGCAAGTTTATGCCTGCTGTCGCGTATGAGCGCGACTGGGACTGCTCCAAGGCCGTGCCAAGCTTCGGTAAACTGTCGGAATCCTTCTAAGTCGACGAGTTTTATGCATTGGACGCGTCTAGCCTCTTTTCTTTTACGTCTTTATCATATGCAGCCATCATATTTGAATTATTGAGCGCGCACAGTTAATGTAATTGTAATTTTGCGAGGCAATAGTGGCATGGTTCCTTTTTTTCTTTATCTTTCTTTTCTTCCTTCTTTTGTTCATATTGGGCATCGAGTTCCACACTTGGTCAATAGTTTATGGCCATGTCTCACCATTTTTTTCTTCTCTTCTCTGTACAATATCTTACATACCTTCACTAGAATACCACATTTCTTTTCTCGGCTTGTGGTGCCTTGGCCTGTGACCCAGGTGGTATCCGCATGCGATGCATGCCCTGGGCAGTGCTGTTGCTTTCTTTTCCTGATCCGAGGAAATTCCCTCATCCATCTCAAGCGTAAATCGTTCGACAAAAAAAATAAATAAAAAACAAAATCCTCCAAGCTCTCGCTCAGATATCAGCAATCTAATGAGAGAGTGAGTGGGTCAAACTTCTCGACTGAGGTAGGCGTTTGCCGGGGTTGGGTTGATACCTACTGATGATCCGCCGCCTACTTGTGGCGACAAACGCAGGGGGGAAAACGTCTGATGATGAGATGATATTGTTGATAGACGTGAGAATGATCAACCACATTCAACAGTGACGAGACTAGTTTCCGTTTACCACGTAGTCATCATAAAGAAGCGAGTCCATGTCCGGGACGAAATAAGTAAATAGACCCATGACGTCGGTGCCAGCGAGTGGTGGTCCGCCTAAGAGCTGATTGTCAATGAGCCCAATTGGCATCGAGCAGTCCATCCCATCAGCCGGGGAGAGTCTGGGCATGACTTGAGCTTCAGTCATGGGTACATCCTGTGTCGTCTAAAACCACTCATCAGCGACACGGCCCGTTTTGGGGATTACAGTCTCTGCACTGGGATAATGATAATGGAAAAGATCGGCTTACTTCTTCGACAGCAAGGGTTTCCGGCTTGGCGGTAGACACGGGAGCCACGCCGGGCAACACTCCCCTCCGAGGCGACAGGAGGCCAGGGGAGATCGGCGGAGACTGAAAAGCGTGCGGATTCCCGATCGGGTCGCCATTGCGGCGTTGCACATCCCTAACATAATCTCGGGCAATATGGGAAAACTCGGAGACGAGAGAGCCTGGGAGGGAGCCTCCAGTAGCGTAATCGATGCGGCTGAAATGGCCGCCCACCATCTCGAGAAGGGCGAGATTGGACCATGTGTCGGACTGTAGGGGGTTATGGATGACGTGGTCGAAGAGCGTGAAAAGGGCTGAGATCGGGACTGCTGCCAATATACTTGACACATTGTGTGTAAGTTAGGCTGAATCAAACCAGGAGGGAAGGCAACCTACAGGCTTGAGGTATATGGCTCTACCTCAATGAGAGGCGTCAGATCTAGAATAGCTCGGGAAGAGTCGATGATGGCCTTGGTTTGAGCATTCCGCTGTTCCACGACTGCCGATTCGGAAGACTCTGGCAAATATAGCAGAGCGGTCCGCGCCAATATCATAGAGATGCCATAATAAAAATAATGGATATGGAGGGCGAGTGGCCTTGTTCGAGTGTCTGAGACCGTGTGTGGACGGACTGTACCCTTTGGCTGGAACCCAGTATCCGGCAGAGACATCCGCCATTCTTCGAGTTCCTCGGCCAGCTGGGAAATGGTGTCGAGGTAGTAGGCCCTGGGTTTTCCCGAGACGCCAGCGGAGAAGAGTGACGTGTATGCGCGGGATAAAAGGCGGGCGTGCCGGATGAAGGAGAGGAACCAGTTGAATTCTCCAAATATTGATTCGGGTATGCGCGGGATTGGACAAGAGATGTCGTAGTCCACGAAACCCTACTCCCAGCCGGTCAGTATAAAGTTGTGGGGGAGGTCGCGTTTCTCATCTTACCGAACTGTGCCCGAAATGGAAGCTAGAGATCTTTTCCATGCCATATAGAATCCAAAAGGTCCTTTGGTAAGTTTGCAAGTCTAGCCCGGTGAACCCATTACTGGAGAGATTCTGCGCTCGCCGTGCAGCTTCCGATAAGATAGCATGCTCAATGGCCAACCCGCTCACACTACTTGAGTATATAGCCATGGCTGCTAGGGCTTGTAATGTCGTCAGGGAGTCCGGGAGCAGCAGTAGGTCGGAAAAGATGGCCATGGCCACAACAAAGAGCTTCCATGCCTCGCCTTTGCCCGGCTCGAAACTGCCGCCGTGGGCATATTGACAGCCCAGTGCCAAGACCGAGTAGTACAAGCAAGCCCACGGCTTGCTATTCGCTACGATCTGGGGCAGGTCCGAGCTGAGTGCGGTCTTTTCGAAAGTGTTACGATCGAGGAAAGGGTAAAGGGGATGAACATTGTCGAAATAAACTGCCGATATGCAAGTATGAGCCAATTTGAGTTACAACAAATGCAAGGACGGGAAGAAATATTGATAGCATACGTTTGATATAGGATGTGGCCAAGGCCTTGTCGGGGACCTGCAAGTTGGGACTCTGGGCTCGCCGTCGGACGGCGTAGTAGACCGGGTCGGCTCGTCTCACACGACTGTTGACGATCGTAGAAATCCTCCCAACGAGCTCGTTGATCCTTGTGTTTCCCAAACATGTCGCAAGAGACTGAAGCCTCGCGTCCGTGAAGAAGCTGAGATTGTTTCGCCCCCCTGTGATGAAGGACGAGTCAGCCGAGGATCGGCAGAGCAGGGGATCTTGTAAAACAGGACAACTTACCAAAAATACCGTTTCCCTAAGAATATTGCATCAGCTATCGTTCGTTTTTTTCTTCATCTTTTGCAGTCCAAGTTCTGGATGAGACACTTACGCTAACAAAGACTGGACCGTCGCTCGCTTGGGCCCCGGATATGCCGGGGGCTTGAGCTCCCGCGAGCAACCGGTCAACGTGGAGTTCGGGAATCGACTCGCATGGACTATTCACATGCAAATTTGGGGAGCTTATGGCGTCGTCGCTAGACTTGGTACCTGACCCTGCTGTACCATCCGACTGGGCGGGTGTTGGTAAATGTGAGGTATCTTCGGAGAGCGAAAACTGCTCGGTGGCTAAGGGTCACATTCGGAAATGTCAGCCAGCTTGGTAGCCCGAAGGGCGGGGACGGGGGGATGGTTGCCCGAGACCGAACCCTTGGAAGTGTTTGGCATCTGCGTCTGCACCTACCTGTGTTAAAGGAGGACCGAGTCCACCGTCGTGGGGGCCCTAGCCTTCTTCGGCTGAAGTGACATTTTTCCTTTCGTCTCTTCGGTGTTCCATTAGTACACCATAGCACGTACCCTGGCGAGGACGTGTGAAAATGTGAATAGGCAGCAGCACTTACAATGCAGTGGTCGCAAGAGCCAGACGAAGTTGGACCTAATGCAGGGCATATGTTAGCCGGTCACTCACCACCACATCAAGTGCCGTGCAGAGTAGTAAGTTGGGAGGGCTTGACGACATACCAGTGCATCGGACCTTGCGAGACCGGCAAGCGTCACAGGTCTTGTTATTCTTCAGACTGAAGCAGGCCCTTGTAGTGGGACCGGCAGGACTTGCCATGGTGTCGAGGGTTTTCCGAGCGGCTTTCCAGGAAACCGCGTCTCTTCGGTAGGAAGAATAATCGGCTAAACGAATGGAAAAAAAGAATAAATGGTTTCAAGCCCTACGGAAATCAAGGGAGTGCAGCCCATTCATGTACTTTCTTGTGCTTCTCGATCGACGCGGCACGAAAATAGATGGCAACACGTCGCTTTCTCGGGACGTCATTCCAGGTTGAGCTGTCTCGAGATTGTGGGCGGGAACAGGAAAAGCTAAAAGCTCGGGGGCCGAGATAGAGCTGCTCTTTTATCTCTGATGCCGTCATGATCACAGGAGGCCCTCGGTGTTTACTTTCCTATCTCGGTAATCTTGACCGAACCTTCGGCGCCACAATTTTCCGAGTCTTCCGTCTTGGACAGGCTCGGAGTTCTCGTACTCCCACTTTGGGCACTTGTCACCTCTTCGTTATCTCCACGGCGTTAAGGAGAAAAATAATTTCCGTTTTTATGTCATTTCTAGCACTAGCTAATACAGCTTCGGGGTTTCAAAGGGTCGAGGGCTAGGATATCTCGGCGTCTGGTATCAAAATTCTTGAGTCCGTGGCGGTATATAAATCATAGGAAGGCCTCCCCATGTCCGTAACATCTAGAAATAGAATATATAAGTTTATTTTCTCCTTTAATGGAGGCCCGTTATTCCAATTCACTCTTTAGACCGTTTGTTTCCTTTGTGTCACTCCTTCTTTCTCTTCACTACTTTACCCGGTTTTCCTTCTCCCGCATCGTCACTGTCCATGACCATGACGGCTAGCATAGGGTCCTCGACGAGAGGGTCTGAATGGGAGGGTGATACATCAACTTACCAGACCCGGGTCGCCCAGCAAGGTGTCGAAGATAGACTTGAGACTACCTCCCAGGACGAGGCCGTGAACCATCTCGTCCGGTCGTACAGCCTTGGGTTGGTTCGCACTACCTCACGCGCGGATCCGAGCGTTAACCCGTTTCTGTCGACACATCCGGAACTGGATCCAACTAATCCGGAGCAATTCAATGCGAAGAAGTGGGCTCGAGCTCTGCTTCAGCACTCGATCAATCACCCGGATAAATACCCTCGTCCCACGGCAGGCGTCTCGTACCGCGGCTTGTCCGTGTATGGGCAAGGTCTCGGTTCTACTGGCTATCAGAAGGACGTCCTAAACGCTTTATACCAGGGCCCCGAACTTCTCAAACAATGGATCTATCAGCGTTGGAGCAAAGTCCCCATCCTCGATAACTTCGACGGCCTCATCAGGAGTGGCGAGATGTTATTGGTACTAGGGCGACCGGGCAGCGGTGTCTCAACACTCTTGAGGACAATTGCTGGGGAAACCAAGAACCTTCAGGTTGACCCAGATGCGCGGTTCTGTTACCAAGGTTTGTCTCCCTTTGTCTACTCCATCTCCATCGATAGTTGATAGGAGATTTGAGAGCACGCTGACAATTAAATTAGGCATCTCGAGCGATGTCATGCACCGGACGTTCCGGGGCGAGGTTATCTATCAGGCCGAAACCGAAGTCCACTTCCCCCATCTTACCGTGGGCCAAACCCTTCTATTCGCAGCACTCGCTCGTACACCCCAGAACAGGCTCCCTGGCGTCAGTAGGCAACGGTACGCGGAACACCTCCGCGATGTCGTAATGGCAGTCTATGGAATATCTCATACAATAAATACCAAAGTCGGGGATGACTTTATCCGCGGTGTTAGTGGTGGAGAGCGCAAGCGCGTGAGCATCGCCGAGGTCACCTTGAACCAGAGCCTTATCCAATGCTGGGATAATAGTACGCGGGGTTTGGATAGCGCGACTGCCCTCGAGTTTGTGAAGACACTTCGTCTCGGTACAGACTTGGCTGGGATCTCTTCTATCGTTGCTATGTACCAAGCATCCCAGCAGGCATATGATGTACGCCGTTCCCACCCTTACTCACCATCTGTCCCCTGTCATATTGTATTCCGTACGCTAACAGCACTTCCAGGTATTCGACAAAGTAGCAGTCCTGTATGAGGGGCGACAAATATTCTTTGGTCCCAAGGATGAAGCTAAACAGTATTTCGTTGACATGGGCTACTATTGCCCAGACCGTCAGACAACTGCTGATTTCCTCACGTCTCTCACAAACCCAGCCGAGCGCATAGTCCGACAAGGCTTTGAAGGGAAAGTTCCGAGCACCCCAGATGAGTTTGCCAAAGCCTGGAGCACTAGCAACATGAGGGAGCGTCTCATGGATGATATTGCCTTGTTTGAGGAGCAGTTCCCCGAGGATGGAGCGCAGGTTGAGAAATTGTTGCGCTCGCGCAATACTCAGAAGGCACCTCTGACGTACGTGCGATATAAACAAACAACCCCCATTTCTTCGCGCGAGTACTTACCCATGTCCCGTGTCTAGCCGTCCCAGGTCACCATATATCTTGTCACTCCCGATGCAGATCTGGCTCTGCATGACTCGTGGTTATCAGCATCTCTTGGGAGACATGATGTTCTTCATCGTGACAGTTGGTGGCAATTTTGTCATTTCAATCGTGCTTGGAAGTGTCTTCTATGACCTTCCGAAGGATGCGTCGAGTATCAACTCTCGTTGTGTCCTGCTCTTTTTTGCCATTCTGTTCAATGCTTTGAGCAGTGCTCTCGAGGTATGAGTTCGAATGATAGTGAAGTCAGTCCGTCATAGTGTTAACATTTTGTATCACAGATTTTGTCACTTTACGCCCAACGCCCCATTGTTGAAAAGCACCATCGATACGCTCTGTACCGTCCCGTTGCTGAGGCCATATCTTCCACCATCTGCGATCTCCCCTGCAAAATACTCTCGACGATCTGTTTCAACATCCCCCTTTACTTCATGGCCCAACTTCGGCAAGAAGCGGATGCCTTTTTCATTTTTCTTCTTTTCAGCTTCACCAGTACCTTGACCATGTCCATGATTTTTAGAACCATTGCTCAGACGTCTAGGACCGTTCACCAAGCACTCACGCCAGCAGCTTTATTCATCATCCTACTTGTCATCTACACCGGTTTCATTCTTCCGATACGAGACATGCAGGGTTGGCTCCGTTGGATCAACTACCTGAATCCGGTAGGCTACGCTTACGAGAGTCTGATGGCCAATGAGTTCAGTGGACGTCAGTTCCCTTGTCAACAATATGTGCCTGCTTACCCTGACGCCGGCCCGCTGGAGAGGACTTGTGGAACTTCCGGCGCGCGGCCCGGGGAAGACTTTATTGATGGTGGCTTTTATATAAACGCCAACTACGGGTACTCCAGGTCCCATATGTGGAGGTAAGTTCTTCTTTTTCTGGAAATATTACGTGCGTTGGGATTCTAATATGTATCCCCATGAAATAGGAATTTTGGTATTCTTTGGGCTTTCATCGTCTTCTTCTTCGGGATATACCTCCTCGCAGCTGAGTTCATAACTACAGACCACTCAAAAGGCGAGGTCTTAATGTTCCGACGGAAATTCGCACTCCTAAATGCCAAAAAGAAAGAGGTGGATGAAGAGACTCCGAGTTGGACGAAAGAGGCTATGTCCTCTACGGGTCAAATCACCTCGTCTGGTGTTCCCCCAGCCAAGAATTCGGCATCGAAGGACATCTTCCACTGGAAGGACGTTTGTTACGACATCGCCATCAAGGGAGAGCCTCGTCGGATTCTTGACCACGTTGATGCATGGGTCGAGCCTGGAAAGGTCACGGCGCTGATGGTAAGTAATAACCTCGAGCCTAACTAAGTAAGCCCTGTACTAATCTTGACTGTCTAGGGTGTTTCGGGTGCTGGCAAGACAACTCTCCTGGATGTGCTAGCGGATCGAGTGAACATGGGTGTTGTAACTGGAGATATCCACGTCAACGGTCTTCCACGAGACCGATCTTTCCAGAGAAAGACCGGATACGTCCAACAGCAAGACATCCACCTCGAGACCAGCACCGTCAGAGAGGCTTTGCGTTTTAGTGCAGTGCTTAGACAGCCGGCTTCCGTCTCAAAGAAAGAAAAATATGAATGGGTTGAGGAGATGATCCATCTTCTCGAGATGGAGGCATATGCGGATGCCATTGTTGGAGTCCCCGGTCAAGGTGCGTCGAGACCACTCATAATTTGCAGTTGATAGAGCTACATGTGCTAACTATCTACTAGGTCTGAATGTAGAGCAACGAAAACGCCTAACAATTGGCGTGGAACTTGCTGCCAAGCCTGATCTCCTTCTCTTCCTTGACGAGCCTACATCTGGTCTTGACAGCCAAACCGCCTGGTCCATCGCCGCGCTCATTCGCAAACTTTCACTAAACGGCCAAGCCATCCTCTGCACTATTCACCAACCATCTGCCATGCTCTTCCAACAATTCGATCGCCTTTTACTTCTCGCCAAAGGGGGCCAGACCGTTTATTTTGGTGAGATTGGAGAGAATTCGAGCACGCTTACGGGTTACTTTGAGCAATTCGGGGCTGACCCCTGCGGTGCTGATGAGAATCCTGCGGAGTGGATGCTCACTGTCATCGGGGCTGCTCCTGGCGCCAAAGCTAAACGCGACTGGGTCCAAACTTGGAGGGAGAGCGCCGAGTACCGTGAAGTTAGACGTCACCTCGCGGATCTAGACACACGGTCAGGAAAGACGCTCGATGAAGACGTACAAAACCCGGATGGAGAGAGCACGGAGCCGTCCACTTATGCAGCCCCTTTCCACGTTCAACTTGCTGTGTGCATAAATCGAGCCTTCCAGCAGTATTGGCGAACTCCGTCGTATATCTACTCGAAAATTGTTCTCTCCGGCGGCACCGTAAGTCTTGTCACTCTTCGCGAATCCCGATTTCACGCACGTATATATCTAATGTTGATTTTAGAGTTTCATCATCGGTCTTTCGTTCTACCAAGCTCCACTATCTATGCAAGGTCTCCAATCTCAGATGTTCGCTATCTTCATGCTCCTCGTCGTCTTCGCCTTCCTAGTCTACCAGACAATGCCAAACTTCATCCTTCAGCGCGAGCAGTACGAAGCTCGCGAACGCGCCTCCCGCACCTATTCCTGGCGCGCCTTCATGCTCGTTAACATCCTTGTTGAACTGCCGTGGAACACCCTTGTCGCGCTCATCATCTTCTTCCCCTTCTACTACCTGGTGGGCATGGATAAGAATGCTGAGCCTACTGACGCCGTGACGCAAAGAGGAGGGTTGATGTTTTTGCTCGTATGGGCTTTCATGCTTTTCGAGTCGACTTTTGCCGATATGGTCGTTGCAGGCGCGCCGACAGCAGAGGTTGGGGCGACAATTGCGCTTCTGTTGTTCGCGCTTTGCTTGATTTTCTGCGGGTGAGTTGCAGCAGCCCACGATTCTTTTCCACGCCATTTCTCCCTTCCCCCTTTCCCCGTCTCCCCAGGACAGGTAACTGATAGTAGGATTTGCAGTGTCATCGTGCCAGTCCAGGCCCTACCTGGCTTCTGGGAGTTCATGTACAGAGTATCTCCGTTGACTTACCTCGTCGGCGCCTTGTTATCCACAGGCGTAGCTCAAATCGCCGTCTCATGCTCGGAGCTCGAGGTCCTTCACTTCCTCCCGCCTCAGGCCGCCAACATCACTTGTGGCGAGTACATGGCTCCTTACCAGCAGTTGGCCGGCGGTACCGTACTCAACCCCAGCAGCACGCAGGCCTGCGAATTCTGCCCGCTCGCCCAGACTGATGCGTTCCTGGCATCCGTCAACATCTTCTATAGTGAAAGGTGGAGAAACTACGGGCTCATGTGGGTGTACATCATTTTCAACGTGTTTGCTGCCTTGGCCCTCTACTGGCTGGCCCGAGTACCGAAGAGGAAGGTAAAGGCAAGGTGGGGAAGAGTTTTTGGCGAACTGAAAGCGTGGGAGAGAGTTCGAGGCCAACTGAATGCATGGCGGAAATAAGCACCTCAGATCTTTCATCGGTCTGCAGTTAACTTTTCAGTAACAACTGAATACAGGTCCCCAATCTGATATTCGACTATTTCCTTTCCTTTTTCGAACCTGAGCAATTCCCGTGGTAGCCTGAGCAGGGGTGAGCAAGGTAAGCGAGGATAGGCAGCCCCGTCAATTGTGTGGGGCAATTGAATTTCCTTTCTGTGAACTCTGTTGATAATTGGCAGAAGATTAATATGCATTTTCTTTTCTACCTACCTTCCTGGCACGCATTCAGTTACAAACAGCATCCAGCCCAATCTACTGGTCATATTCATCAAGGCAGCCATGAACCAGCCGTTTCTGCTGAGTAGGATTTGGTATATGTAGATGACGCATTTATGCCAACGGAATGGGCAACCTGCAGCTGTACATGTATGTTGTACACCATTAAGGCTTCTTTCTTCTTGCTCTTGGTGGCTGATCAATAATTTACGTAAACATTGAAAGACCTTCCTAGTATTATAGCTTTTACGCAGCTGGTACGAAACGAGGAGATAGAATTGATGATCGACGAAGTGTAAAAAGTAGGCAACTGGTAATTAGCCTGAAAACAAGGCGGGTCTGCAGGCTCGCAAATGTAGTTTGAGATAGTTCGCAGAGATATACATTTTATTCAGCAAGCTTTTGTCTGCAAGCCACCGGACACGCCAGAAAGCCTGCCAAATATTCGCAGATAGATAAACTAAGCCTTGACATCTCATTCTCCTCGTTCACAATTCCATTAGGCCCAAGCTTCTTTAGTTTGTCTTTGCAATGCACGACCCTCAAGTTGCTGAGCTTTCTTCCGAAAGCAGAAGTTTCGAAGTAGTAGTTGCTCATTTCAATGAGGACCTTTCTTGGCTCACTTCAGTCGCCTCTGCGGTAACGGTGTACGTCAAAGGTGGGAGTAGCTCCATGATTCCCTAGCCGAGCGCGACACCCCGTCAAAGCTGACACACTATTCCGAAATTTAGGAAAAGCTCCAGAAGAAAATATATTTCGGCGCCAGGTGACTCTGCCAAATATCGGAAGAGAGGGCCATACCTACCTACACCACATCGTATCTCGGTATGACGATCTAGCGGATGTCACCCTCTTCGTACAAGGGAACAAAGAAAACACGGACGGTAGCGGCAGATCACACGTGGACATGACTATCTTGGAGATGAAAGCGAAGGCGCTAGGTTCGCCAGCTGGCGAGCTTACCATGTTTGGCTCTAGGGAAGACGCCACGATACGATCCTTCGACTGCTGGGGCGCTTTGGAGTGGCTACATGAGGCGGACTGTGCTATATGGCACAAACGTCAGAGCGATGGTTTCCTCCCAGCGGAGTGTAGTCCTGCCGAGTTCTGGTTGGAGATCTTTGGGTACGCCCCGCCGCCCAAAGTCGATTTCCCCGACGGAGCTTTTTTCGCCGTTCGTGCAGATACGATCCACAGAAGGGGTCGAGGATTTTACGAGGCTTTACTGAATAAATTCTTAGAGGCGAATCATCCTAACCCGGAGATTGGGCACATGGTAGAAAAGTTCTGGGTCGAGATATTCGCGTGCCGGGCTTCTCGATGCTCACGGCCAACGGCAGAGCCTTGACTCGTATAGAAAGCCCCCACGGTTTGGTATTGCGTCTTTAGGCAGCAAAGTCGTTGAAAAATAACCCCATTTTCCACTTCGCTCACAGCCTGGTCTCCCGTTGTGTGATCATAAGCACGCCCTGCAGTTTGAAATGCATGCAATAGCACCGCCCCACACCTCGCATCACTGCAATAAGCCAATAGATTCCTCCTCAAAATGCGGGTCTACCCAAGGCAGCAAGAAATACTGATAAATAGTCATATGCCACATTACCATTCGTTGCTTCCTAATACGCTATATAACCCGTGGATGTAGGAGGGATTCTCATATCCATACCGCTACACATTTCTTACTTACTGAAAATATCCACGAACTACTCTATCGTAATGGATGTCAGCACGACCATATCCATTGTCAAGGACTGGTTCCTGTATTATCTACCAGTTCGTCCTAACCCCACTTCGTTGCCTAGCGCAGCATTCATACAATCACTCTGGGTAGGGGAAGATGTCTCGAAAACGAATTGTTGTGAATGTGGCAAACCCATCACTTCTGATGGCGCGCTTGGTCGGACGTTTTCCCTACGGCGCGGAGACGAGAGCAATCGGCGACAACCTACAGTGCAAGTGGAGATTCCGGAATTAAACGAGGTGATGCTTATATATCATCGACACTTGCAATGCCTTTTTACATCGACCAAGTTCATAGCGGTATCTCACGTCTGGCACCGAGAAGTAGCCGACTTGCAGTATCAGAGAACGCGGGCACGGGTGAATATCGACGACGTGGCGCGCATTATACGCAAAACGCCCACCCTCATATACCAGGGGTTGATGCGCGACGTCGGTGGATACTTTGAACTGTGGCATGACTACATCAGTGTGCCACAATGGCAACAGGGCCCAAAACTCCAGATCATCTTGGCAATTCCCCAGATTTTCCACGAGGCGAGCATCACGGTTGCGTTCCTTTCAGACGTAACGAGAAACAGTGTTGAGGCTATGAGACTTGAAGGCGCCTCGGAGGCTAGATGTATTGCCATCAGCAACATCTGCAACGCAAAATACTTTAGCAGGATCTGGACGGCAATGGAGTTCACAGAGAGCCGTGCGTGGCGCACAATGCTCGATGACTATGCCCTTATCGACGAGCACCCGGTCCACACGACTCTCATGCAAGAGATGGGGGAGGCTTGGTCCACGGAACAGAGGATGCAGAACGACCCTTTGGCCCTCGAAAGGCTTGTCAAGATGGGGAGTAACCTGGTGCCCTGGCAGCTGGGCCCGCTAGACTTGACCCGGGATCTAGGTCAGAATGGAGTCCGAACACCATTTGGTATCGCTCACGAATTGCTTTCCCGACGCTGTGTTACTAACCAAAGGGACTTCTTCCACGCCATCCTTGCCATTGTGAAAACTGGCGTCCAGGAACCGCAGCTCAGTGGCGACAACCAGGAGGCTATGCAGCAGGTAGCTAAAAGCTGCATCCAGCTCGGCGACTATACCCCTCTCCTCATGATCCCAGGCTCTGCACAATTCAAATCGAAAGGCGAATGGATGCAAAGCTGCGGGTATCTTGACCTCGTCACATTTGCGCTCGGTGGACAGCAGGAGCCCCCGACGTTCCCCAGTCCCCGGTTCTGTGATGAGACGAACAAGCTGAACATGCAAATTGAAAACATCGGTCAGGTCCAGGCAGTTAAACACGTCAAGTGGAGTCAATACTCGGTCTTTGAGTCGTTCTCTACACTCGTCGGGCTTGTCGTCGAATCCACGGGACCCAACGTCGAATCATTTGTGAACACACTAGGCTCGCGTCTCTACGGCCAGGTCCCCGATAAGATCGTTGACCGCCTCAGGAAAAAGGACCGCCTGAGGCAGCTTGAGGTTAAGCTACGCAGCTTGCAGAGAGCGGAGTCTCATCGAGATGTGGCGCTCATTTGGATCGCCGATGCATTAGGCTTGTCCAACACGAAGCTGCAAAGTAGTCTGAGTGATAACACACCTATGGACTTCCTCGCTGCCCATGGTGGTACCATCCATCTTGGGGATCATGGAGCCATAGTCGACGTGTTTTGCCAACAGTGTGGAGGGCATTTTCTTCTTCGGGTGGCAGTGCATAGACCCGATGTAGATGTGCTAGGGGCGATGGCGTGTCGTATCCCAGGTCTAAAACTCGAATTTTCGCATGCTGGGGGAACGGGATTTCTGCTCAAGAATCGTTGCATTGTCGGGCGCTTCTTGTGGGCTACTCCAACTTGCGATTGCGATAAACTTGAAGAGGCCGAAGTTGTTATACCCGAGATGCCATTGCCAACACCTAACGAGTTTGCTTATGGGAAGCAGGCGCAGGCAAAATGGGTTCCCGTAAACAGTACCCGGAGAATTCATATCAGGCCAGCCACAGAAAGATTTAGATCTTTGCTTTCTATATTTGCAAATATTTATAGTAAGAGGACAGTTGACGGATGAGAAGAGTAGAATAACTATTAGGTACGAGCTTCTGGATTTTATTTAGTAGTGTTAGTCTTCGAAGCAAAATACTCAAGCAAAATAACATTATTATAGTGAGCCAGGCAGATGGCTCCAAACAGGTATGCGCTCTCGTAGCGCTGGTCGGCGGGCTGGATCGGTCGCGTGCCACGGCGTTCCCTTTGCCTCACGAGGCCGTTCTTCTGGCCGATGCGTGGCTCGTCCTGGAACCTAATCTCGATCGTCTTCTTACGCGTCACGCCCGCGAGGTGGGCAGCGAGCGTTCGCAGAAAGTTTTTTTGAATGCCTCGATGACGACACCGTCCTACTTGGGGTGACACGGCCTGGCGCTGATGTGCGAGAAGCCCAGAGCGGTGAGCAGCTTGCCGACGCTGCGCTCGTGATATTCGACCCCGAACCGCTCCTCGATGACGCGCTGGAGCTCCACGCGCCGCCAGCGCACCACGCCATCGACAGCGGGATCCGGACCAGTCTCCACGACCTGGGCCAGTTCCCCGCTGCGCCGCCGACAGCCGCCTGGGGTTTGCCCCGGAGGCGATTGTCTTTCAGCCTTGCTGCCTAGGAACTATTCGGCGGCGATTATTGTTGGACTAATCCAACAGCTGGTTCTGTCATTGATGCTACTCTCTTCCCCAGCGGCCGCCGATCTTCAGGAAATGGTTCACTTTCCTTCCCGCGTTTTCCCTTCCGTTTCGTTAATTTTCGCACTCCCAACAGCGACATACGTGTCGATAAATTCTTCGCAGTATTCACCCTCATCGCCCCCCCAATCATCCAGCGCAGCTAACCGCCGAGAGAACCACGAGCACAATCACGTGCCTCACCTGAAGTCCCAATTCGTGTGAGAGAGGAAATGGAGGGAGGTGAAAAGAGTGATTCGAAAATGGTGCGAGTGATTTGTTCGACGCATATCGAAATGACATCTCTCCCCCTCAGTGCCCTTGCTCGCACAAATGCGTCCCAATATGCATTCCCAGACTATTCACCCCAAAATACGCGTGGGAGATTACGAGTCTTTCATGAAGTACGCAATAGAAATAGCGAAAATGCCGCCTCCCTCACCCGATAAGTTTTGCGTTGGAGCGATCTTAGTTGACGAGAATACGGGTGAAGTTCTGTCAACAGGCTACTCGCTTGAGTACCCGCAAGACTACAAGGGCGATCGTGGAAAAACGCACGCGGAGCAGTGCTGCTTCATAAAGATCTCAGACAAGTACGATCTCCCGAGGAGCGCCTCCGGGAAGTACTTCCTCCAAATATCTCTACACAACAATGGAGCCCTGTAACAACAGGTTGAGTGGCAATTAGCTGAAACTGAGCTGGGCCTAATCTATCCCAAGCTAAGACTGAATTGTATTATGTGAGGTTGAGGCCAAGGTGGTCATCAGATTGGGGTCCTGTTATAAAAAAAACATGGGCCTTCAAGGCTGAATTTTCCAAACGAATACTTTGTAGATTTAGAATTTCTCTTCGTTCCATCCATTCTTTAGTTTGTACTCATGTAGGCTAGATACTACTTTCATTTAAATTTCTTTCTCTCATGTTTTTACTCTCACCATCCGCACAACCTTTTCACTCACTATGATGACCCTAAGTAGCGCCCATAGCAAAGTGTTTGAAGTCTAAAAATACCTAGGATAGTAATCGTACAATCCCCGCATTGGCGGAAAATCGGTTGGTTCCCTTTTCAGACCCTTATTACTTGGAGGAAGGGATTCCCTGCTGTCTAGGTCATGGCATTGTCAGACCATATTTGCCGTCCAACCGCTCTTTCAACGATGGAGTGTATAAAAGCTGCCCAAGCCGGCCGTATCACGCCTGTGATCTCTGCCGGCGGCCAAAGTCACCCAGACTCAGAGATAATTCACCGAGGACAGTCACTTAGTATTATCGTATAACCTATTCTTAGACTTTCATTCGATTAGGGAAGAGTAGACTTATCCCATCAATCCTGGCATTTGGGCTGGGTGACGTCGGGGTCGATTCATCCCTTGCGTCGATTACCATTTCTAGACAAGATATTGCCAACAAGCCGCATATAACTCTCTCAACCCCGGATATATCCTGGGCAAGACTCATCCCTTGCATCGGGCAGTGTTCCTATCCGGTCAGCAGTCACACCAGCTACGTCGGATTCTCCTGTGACAGATGGCATGCCCCCGGTGTGCTTTACTGCGCCGCAAGACAACAAGACATAGCTTCATTGCATGTTAAAACGCGTACTTCTTATCGGACCCCCGTTGCACGTTCCCCCGCCCCGGTCTATGCAGGAATGTGACGGGATTTGAGGGGAGGATTTCTATGTTGACTCTCCTCTTCTTGGGTCAACCATGGATCGAATACTCTCGGTTGGAATGGCGATGACAGCCGTAGCGAGCAGGCCCTTGGACCAGGAAGGTAAAAAGCAGTAGAGTTCCCTACCATTAACTATTAGTTCTGTATTTCAATCGTCCCGGGCTCCCCCCAAATGGTCGAGCTTCTTTATGTCCTATTGTCATCTTCATCACTTTACGTCCCATTCCATCAACTCATCCTTCATTTTGAGAAACAGTTGTTACCCCAAGAAACAAAACGATACCGTGGACATGATCTCCTTTAATTATTTGTCGGAACTGTTTCACGAGGCGCTCGAAAACTGGGCCATCACAGGAGCTGTGGTATCCCTGGGCTTCGTGGCCGCCAATATAGTTCTAACACTCCGCACATGGACCCGTCTGCGCCACATCAAAGGGCCACCCCTGGCAGGATTCACAAACCTCTGGATGGTTCGCGCAATCATGGAGGGTGATTCTCATTGGGCACTGAGCCAAGCAGCGGAGAAATATGGTAAATTCTTCATCATGGCATCGTGCCGATCCGCTCAGCCTTGTGAAACCAACCCTTGGGGGCCGTGATTCAGACACTAACAGATGTGGGGCCGAGTTTATAGGAACACTTATTCGCGTCGGGCCAAATGAGCTTCTTACCAGTGACCCGGTACTCCTCCGCCGGATTCTCGGGGTTCGGTCTAGGTATACCCGGGCAGACTGGTATGTTTCGATGCGCTTCGACCCGAATCTCGACAACGTCTTGTCTCAACAGGACGACGAACTGCATAATATTCTACGGACCAAGATGGCCGCTGGAGTAAGTCTGTTTTCTGTTCTTCGGAGCTGGCCCGAGAGTTGCGAGACACTGCTGCCGGCATTCTAGCTTACGAGATTCGCTATTAGTACTCCGGCAAAGAGGTAGATGCTCTCGAACACAAGATTGACCGCAACGTCAAGGCTTTCATTAGCCTCATCAATGACAAGTACACATCTACGCCTGGGAACGTGAAGCCTTTTGACCTAGCACACAAGACACAGTTCTTCACGCTCGATGTCATCTCGGATGTTGCTTACAGCGAGCCCTTTGGATGTCTACCTACCGATTCGGACGTCTTTGGATACGTAGCCGCTATAGAAGAGAGTCTAGGGGCTATCATGCTCGTCTCGACTATGCCCAAGCTGAAATGGATCATGGACTCCATAGTCATGAGGATGTTTATGCCATCCGACACAGACAAGCGAGGTTACGGTCGGGTTATTGGGTGAGTACAGTTAATCCGCCATCGATGGCTATTCAGCTAATGGCGTCACCAGAATCTGTAAGGAGAAGGCGGCTGAGAGATTCGGCCCAGACCGGCAGGAACAGAGAGATATGCTAGGGTCCTTTGTCCGCCACGGTCTCACGCAGCGCGAGGCTCAGTCTGAAACGCTTCTCCAGATGTAAGAGATTTCGCTGATCCATTTTCTCCCTTTTTCTTTTCTGCTCCTCCTCTTTTCTTCCCGGTGCGTACGCAGGTCTACTAACCGCTGCTCACTCTAGCCTTGCTGGCTCGGAAACAAGCGCGACAGCCATACGCACTACCCTTCTCTACATCACCACCCACCCACAAGTCTACGCCAAGCTTCTAGCAGAAATAGCAGAGGTCTCTAAAGCAACCCCTTCCCCAATCCCAAACAAAGTTGCCCAAAATCTCCCATATCTCCAGGCTGTCATCAAAGAAGGCCTCCGCATCTATCCCCCCGTCGCTAGCGTTATGACCAAAATTACTCCACCCGAGGGAGACACCCACAATGGATTGCATATCCCCGGTGGCACGCGTATCGGATACAATGCGTTTGGTCTGGCTAGAAACAAGGACGTTTGGGGCGAGGATGCGGCGGTCTTCAGGCCGGAGAGATGGTTTGAGGGCACCAATGAAGAAATCCGCGCGAAGGAATCAGCGCTGGATTTGGTGTTCGCTCACGGAAAGTTCAAGTGCCTTGGGCAGAGTATCGCATATGTGGAATTGAATAAGATCTTTTTCGAGGTACGTCCAGCAGTGCCACAATAACGGGCAGGAGTTTCCATTCAACTAATATGATCTCAGCTACTTCGTCATTTTGACTTACAACTTCTGAATCCGACCACCGGTGTGAAGTCTGTTTGCAGGGGCGTTTTTATGCAACATGATTTTTGGGTGGCTGCCACGAAAAGAGAGTAAGCGACGCGGCTTAGCCCTGGGGATTTGAGATGATTTTCTGGGTGAGATCAGGGGAAGACGCAGCTCAGAGAACACTTCTGGGGAGCAATGGCCGCACCGGTTCCCGCCCTAATTGATAGGCCGTTGTGCTTATACTCGATCGCAATTGAATCCCGGCATCCTAAACACTAAAAGCTGTCTAGATTTCAACTTGACAAACTTTGGTTACACTTCGTGCACATCACTAGCTGGTAACTTCAAGGCAGCATCTGAGTTAATATACAACCTTTCGCGGCTGCAAGCAAGGCGGCGCTTATGTATTCGTATCAACTTAGTTAAAACCCTCAAGCAAAGAAGAGCCGGCAAAGATAGGAAATAATCATGAACAGGAGCCGCTGGAGTCGAGTGTCGGATAATGATTTCCAAACTTGTTCGCTCGTGGAACCTCTGATAATAAACCCTAAGCTATTATCTCCACTTTCTCTCGCATGATCTTACCCCGAGAAGCCCATCGGTCTGGGTCCATGGGGAATACTCTTCTCCGCATCACCGCTCGTAAAGAAACTCATAACCCAGCTCTTGAAGTTCTCCCAAATCTTGCAAATCCTGTCCCAGAGCCAGGAAACTGCATTTTTCAACCAACCAAACAGGCTCTCCCAAGGGATAAAGTATATCGCAGCCGCAGTCACCACCCCAAGCACGATAGAATGCCCAGCAGCGGTGGTGATGAGGGTCCCCTTGGCGCCTGCCGCTCCAAGTTCAAGGCTGTGAAAGCCAAAGGAATATTTCACGTAGATTCCGCCGGCTGTCCCTTGGGCAGTGAGCGTGAACTTGCAACCGCCGGCGAGAAGTCCCATGATAGCTGATACAGTTCCTTTCACTTGATCCCAGCCGCTCTTGCCGGCCAGCTCTCCAAAACGCTGGCACAGTTCCTCGCGTTCGGCTTCACTGAAATTGCTGCGGGATCTGGCCCAGCGTTTGTGGGAGGTGACGCTATCCACTCTGATCCGAACACCTCTCCGGTGGCCGATAACAAGCTTATGCTTCGCATGATGGTGAGCCTGCCAGCTGTCGAGCCGCACGTCCTTATAAGTGGAGGATCCATCGATGAGAAGGACGCGCTTATCATCCTTGGTCGCGCATCTGAGAACCCAAAGTTCTTCAAAATGGGAGGGAACATGGAACGAGATATCTGAAATGTCGGCAGCGGCCAGAATCTTTAAGACTTTTCGGGTGGTAGAAAATTCGATCTCGTCAATGGTGTCTTGGAGGTCCTCGGGGGTCGTAAAGAGCACGACTGGGGTAGCTGTTTTCCCGGAAAGTTAAAACGGCCATGTTATGGGCGACAGGCCAAAGGAAGACTAGGGGGGGTCGGGGGCCTACATTTCGACTTCTTGCGATCCTTGCACTCTTTCCTGAGAGGTTTCAGACTCGAATCGTGAACAACGGCAATGGTTATGCAGCCACCGCCGCGCTCTGCCCGAACCACTCGACTAACTTGCACAACTTGCAGAGTGGTTGACTCCCGGGACAAAGCAGTGGCAGTTGATTCATTGTCAGAAGGTAATGCTAACTCCATCGCTTAAAATGTCGATTTTCTTGGTGAAATAATGCTGCTAAGTTGAGACGATGGAAAATAATGTATCTCCCTACACAGGGTCCCCTTCTCGTTTCTCACACAGAGTGTCGGATGGGGTTCGGGACTGTACTTCAGTGAAGACTCCGAAGTATCCGGGGTCTTATATAGAGTGGGTGCTATATGAGGATCAATTATCGGTGAGGCGAGCTTTCAGTGACGGAACGCATCAATGACAGAAGAAACGAGCACGGATGCACACCGGGCCCGTTGATGAAGAGCCCTAGATTGGGCTGCCACATGGCCGACCCATCTGACCGCTGTTATTGGACGTCGTCTGGGAGCGACGTGCGTTGTACATGCAGGAATTTGAGGAACCAATCTCTACTTCTCTACCAACGTGGCCCAATCAATTCATGCCGCCCGCGAAGCTTTGTTGTCAAAATAGTAACACCTTAACGCCAGGGGCCCTAGAAGGGCTAAAATAATATGCCTGACATATACCCGTCGGGAGATATCAGACAGGGCTCAATTCCGTCGAGTGTACGAAGTATCGAGATCCCCAATCCGATCAGCTTTCCGAAAAGAGGGCGAGCGTGTAAGTTCTTGCTCTTATACCTTGCGTGGCCAGGTTGACGGTTGCTTGTTTGCTGTTCTTCGTGCCACCAGCTGGAGCATGTCGGTGTTAAGGTTGCTGCCTGGTGTCGCATTTCACGTACAGGGGAACTAATATTTACTCAAGCAGATGAACAAAATGGTTATGAATGTTGAAAACTATACCAAGTAGATTCCTAATCCAAATTTTTATTAATTTTGCCTTGGCGATTCGACGTCCGCTTTCCCATACCACTGTCAAGTCTCTTACAGCCGGTGATTCCTAAGAGGCACAAGGTAGGCTCACCACTGGCACCACCCATACTCCGCAAATGTAGTGGTGCTGGCTCACTTTTAATTGAGAACATGGGACAAATCAAGCATAGGACCGAGCAGGTTATCTTGGGTTGCAGGCTATTCTCAAGGAATTCGTAAAGCTGGGGTAGATCGAACCGATAGTTGGTGCTGTAGCTGATGTTATACTAGAATTAGAATGTCTGTCGAGACTCGAGACCAACGGAGGAGTCTAGATATAAAACGTCTACTGGCCCAGTCACATCTACGATTGTGACGCCACAGGCTATGCCGGCCTTGTTGGTAAAGAGGGTCTGTGAACTTGACCTAGTATCTGAGCCGATTGGGCATTGAGAAATTGTTGGCTCGTGAATTGGAAAATGAGATGCTGTTGGCAGAGTATCACGATCAGAAGAAGTTTTTCAGTTAGTTCAAAGCAGCACTAGGCATCAATCTCTAGATCGCGCAGGCAATAGGGGTGACCTGGCTATAAAACGGCCGCCAGCCAATCAATCAGGTCAATAATTACTTTGCTAGACCCGCAGCCAACCCCTCTAATACCTTCTTCACTCATCTACATTCGTGTTTGACGCCTCGGCCATCGCCTGCCCATTCATATTGCAGGCCACCTCCCACGCTGTCTACAGCCCGACATATCTGCATTTACAAGATCGAAGCGGCCACTGATTCTTCACTGGTCATGGTGCGATTTTGGAATTGTGCCATTACAGAGTGCCCAAACGCTGCGGCCATCGACGTTGGTGGTTGCGAGCGATGTGAATCTATGTATTGCGCGACGCACATTAGGTCTGCGTTGCATATATGCGAGGTAAGATTCCCACCATCTGTGAATAGAACTGCTGATCTGAAATTGGAACAAGAGGGAACCCCTCGATGACGATGCCTGGTTGGCACGCCAGACGGCTGAGTTGGTCGCCCTCAACCAGAAGACGAATCACGCGGCCCTTCTCCAGCACGCGAAAGAGCTTTCCGGTGGCCTAGAATGTCGTCTAGATGACGAAGATCCTCTGGGTCGGACTCAAATGGGCGGCATGCATATCCATCTTCAGCTCGTATTTGAAGACGGGACTGTCTGGCTCGCCCGAATCCTCCGAGAGACGTACACATCTTTCTATAATGAGCTCAGCAATCAGATCTTGCTCAGTGAGTGCGCGACACTTCGGTGGTTGGAGTCCATTGACGTGCCGACACCGCGACTTCACGGCTATGGGCTTCGTGGCGATCCTCGGAACGAAGTAGGTGTCGCCTATATGATTATTGACAAGCTTCCCGGTCGGCCCTTCAATTCGTCCGTAGCCTCGGAGGGGCAAAAGTCAAAAGTGCTCGGCCAATGGGTTAATATCCTCTGCACTTTGGGCAAGCATCCTCTTGGCAAGATTGGGTCGTTGAAGTTTAACGCAAATGGGGCAATCGAAGTAGGTCCCATTGCGAGCGATAGAACTGGGACGCTGCCTTGCATAGGTCCCTTTGAAGATGCGGACGACTTTTACAGCACCTGGGCCGAAACGTATCTTGAACTCGTCGCTGATGGTCAACTCTTTTCCTCGTATTCGGTTGATGCCTACCTCATGTTCAAATTCCTAGCGGAGTGGGCCAAGGAAGGTCCTTGGCTCGAAAAATGGCAAGGCCTTAACTCAGGTCCGTTTTTCCTAAAACACGCGGATGACAAGGGAGACCACATTCTTATAGACGATAACTTTCGAATCACCGGTATCATTGACTGGAGTTTCGCGAGGGCAGTCCCGGCGTACGAAGCTTTTGGCCCTTCGCTCGTGTCTGCGAACACTAGCGATCTCTTCACAGGAAAACCAGGGTTGAGTGAAGAGGATAGAGTCTTGGGCCGAGAGTTGCAGCGTTGTGGGGCACCGTACTGCTATTTTGAGTCAGATGAGATGCGGCGATTCCTCTTTGGTCCAGGAATGGGATTGGGTCTCACAAAGGATGAGGCTATTGATGTCTTCCGCGGTCTTGTGGCTACCCTCGACGGCACCACACCCGATTGGCAAGACTGGCGGCGAGCAAGCCTAGTCAAGTGGGAAAATGATACTCGACTCATCGCCCTTTTCCAGGCGTCTCAGGGAGATGTGCCACTCGGCCCAGCCGTTCACGCGGCCCCCACACCGAAAGTTCCTCGTTTCGCAACTTGCTCCCTTTCGGATTGTGGCCGCCCAAGCGTTCGCGGCCGAAGCTGCCAAACTTGTATGAGACATCTATGCGCTATTCATAATCTCCCTCGGCATCACAAATGCCCATCTACTGCCTGCGTAAGTTCCCAAGAGTTTCTATTCAGCATTACTTAGGTCACCACATCCACTAACAAGGACTTAGGTTGATGATGCCACCTGGGAAATGAATATAAATAATGAAGTCGAGGCACTGCTTACCCAAGTAAATATTCCCGAGCTTGTCCGCAAGGCCAGTTCACTTCGTAACGGGATGCCCTGCAAGTTCTATCCTGGGAAGCACCTGGGAAGCGGCGCCATCATGGGCTGCGCAAATTATCACGCGTGGATTGTCTTCAACGACGGAGTTAAATGGCTTGCTCGAATTCCTCGGACTACTGCGTTTAGCGACATTCCCACGGATCTCGTTGACTACTTGGTTGAGAGCGAGTACGCAACCCTCAAATTCTTGGAGGGCCTTAGTGTGCCTGCTCCCAGAGCTCATGGGTTTGGACTTTCTTCTGATCCTGGCAACTTGGTCGGGGTAAGTTACATACTCGAGGATGCCATGCCGGGGCAGCCCTTCTACGCTCACCAGGCAACGGCTGAACAGAAGTTGCATGTTTACAACCAATACGCCGACATCCTCATCGAAATCAGTCGCCTCTCCAGAAAACGGGCTTGCTCCCTTGTTCCACATGGTAACGGGACCAAAGAGGCTGCCATCGCGAGTAATCGGTTCCTATCGCTCGGAAAACACGGGCCTTTCGCCGATCCACTTGAATACTTTACTTCCATCGCAGACCTTCATTTTGATTTAATTGCCGACGGGCAACTCTACCCTGGATACCTTAAGGAGGCGTTCCTCTTCTATAGACTACTCAGAGACCGAGCTGCTCCGGCTCTGGCCGCGGCTACTACGTCTGCTGGCGGATTCTTTCTCAAGCATGTTGACGACAAGGGGGATCATATACTTATTGACGAGAACTACAACATCACTGACGTTATTGACTGGCAATTTGCGCGTTTCGTCCCGGCGTGCGAGGCCTTTGGTCCTTCTTTATTCACTGCCGAATTGGACAAGCTGTATAGTCCCTTTGCAGGACTTAGCGCGGGCGATAGGACATTAGGAGAAGCTCTGAAGCAGAAGGGGAGGGAGAACCTTGCGGGATTTGCGACTGGAAACGAACTTGCTCGGCGATTTCACTTTGGATTTGCTTCGGGACTTTCGAAGAGTGAAGTCCTAGGAATTATTAGGGGTGTGCTCTTTTTGCTCGACGGTGAGGCGCCTTCGGAAGAGGGACTGAGGGATTGGATGGAGAAGGAGTGGGATCAAGCTATCGGTGATCCACGGCGCAACAAGGTTGAGGAATTGATAGCAGAACTGGAGAAAGAAGACTAGGAGATAATACAGCGTAATTTTGAATGGTACGCCACTAGCACTTTTCACGAACAGAGTGCGGTACAGCAGCGCCTCATTCATCAACAGTCTCAGGATCACCAGCGGACGCCTCGCAGGGAACCCACTCGTACTCAATCGTCCCCAAAATAGGTTCACCCGGATCCCTAGGAAGGCTCCGTACGATCCTACTTCACCCTGCTCGATCTTAGCCGCCCAGGTAATATTTAGGGGATCCATCCCTCCGCCATCTCCCTCAAAGCACGACGAGGAAAACTCTGCCGGGATGGGAGTTTCCCGCCGGATATACTGCAATTTTGCTTCCACGCCGACGGTTTCCTCTGGCAGCTGAACTACTTGTTATGTGACAACCAAGAGAATCAGGAAACGCCAAACTGGGTTGGAGAACAACTGATATCTGCCGGGGGGATGCACAGATGAGGGCTCAGGGAGGTTAAAGAAATTGCACGTCTTGAAGGATGTGTCGTTGTCTCCCGCTACGACCACAAACTTGGGCATCTGGAAAACGAATCCGCTAAACTTCTCCGATACGGAGAGCTCCCCAGGGGATTGACATCCCACACCACTATTGGAGAAATCCAAAACGTGTGGCGCGCCGAAAGCTGAAGAGTCGGAAGAAGTCTGAGGAATGGCATAAGTAACATGAAGAGGGTCGCTAAGGTAAGGACGAGGTGCCCGCTGAAGTTCATTCTGTCGCGATGTCTTGAAAGATGATTCAAAGTGTTTTCACCCTCAACGATTTAGTTATTTGAATTCTTCTTGACTCCCGGAGGCAAAGTGTTAAGTTCTTCACTTTATATACCACAAAAGGGCAGTTGTGTTGGCTTCCCCGAGGCCATCAACTATTACTCTGTGTGTACGATCCCAATCTATTAATCTACTAAAAATATCAACGCAAACGGATTTTGCGGTGCAGCAGCGGGAGTTACATATGGCCAAATTTGCCGGTCATTTATCTACCGGCGAAGCTGCAAGACCGACACCATCCGTTGTTTCCGACCTGTTCCAGTGTCGGGAAGATCACCTTCACGTCGTCCAAACGCATTCGAGCGCGCCAATTCCGAAGCACGGCAAGCCAACCCTAAAAGTAGTTTGGAAATAACGTGTCTGCGCGGGGCCTCCGATAGTACCTCAACTTTTTGTCGATGTGGGCAACTTTTGGTTTTCATTTTAACTTGGCTAGAGTAACTGGGACAGGTAAATCGAATGTCTCGGTTAGCGGTATTTATCACTCTCTGGGCAGGATGTTGTACAATGGAAAGCGCCAGCATCTATGTAGTTCAGTTTTCTGCCTCTGGAGTGGCGACGCGATGAAGAAAGGCAGTGAGGTTCTCGCGGAAGCTGGCAAGTACGGATTACGGGTCCAGGGACACTGCTAAAGCGAGGGACTTTCACGGTTACCAATTTATGCCATTATATGGCTAAAGCTATTCCTATAGCCATCTATGCACCGTGCTCGAGAATTGAGGTCGTCGTATCGCCGATGGATGATTGAAGCGACCGAAACTCGATTCCCAACAGCTCCCTCGCCCTAGAATTATCATATCCATAGACGTCCGCCGGGAAATCATCGATCGGGGCACCGGGGAGCTTGGAGGCTAGCTCCGGGTGGGTCTCCCGGATTGCATCCACCACGGCCTTGTTGGAGAAATGACCAGCGGTGATGAAGAAGCGCTTGCCGCCAGCCTTATCAACCTCAAGCGCCCTCACATGTGCCAGCGCAAGATCACGCACATCAACCCACAGAAACACGCCGGTGGGAGGTATCTTATTGCTCGTAATCTTCCCTTGGACGAAGTCCCTGACTCTTTGGTTTGAGGTGTTGATCTTGTCGAGGTTCTCGAGGTGGTGAGCTATGGGGCCGAATACGAGAGGCGGGTTTATTGTGGCCAAGTCAAAGTTGGGCTTTTCTTCCGCGATAAACTCCCACGCCGCCCTCTCAGCAAGTTTCTAGCGTCTTCAGTTAGGCAAGTCCCTAGTTCTCATTTGCACACGGGTTCTCACCTTGCTAGCTCGGTAAGTTTGGGAGCGGTCGGCCACCGCTTCATCCTTGGTCAACTGGTTCCACGAGGTCTCGTCATAAACCTTGGGATGGGCTACCTGATTTACAATAGCTGCAAAGGACGAGGTCACGACTACGCGCTTGACGTTAGGGGCGAACTTCTTGATGGCCCGCAGTATACCAGTGGTGCCGATAATGGCGGGATCCAGGATGTCTTTGACAGGGTCATCGAAAGTATGATAAAACGGCGAGGCCGTGTGGATGACGTAGTCAAATGGAGGTTCAGATTGAACAGCCTGTTGTCGTCGCATATACTAAGTCAGTTCTACCGCTCCCGAGGTTTCCGTTGCATGATGGTGGAGGTAGTGAGGACAGCTTACAGCGTCAAAAGCACCCTCCTGAGCAATGTCGCTCACGACAACGTAGGAAAGCTTTCCTTGGGGAGTATCGCTATGTGCCGCAAGAATCTGATCACCTTTGGCCTTTGATCGGACAGTGGTGACGACGGTGTATCTAGCAGGAGGTTAATATCTCGCCTCTGGAGGATAAGAGGGTATTTATCTCTAGGTTCGGCTCACCCCCGTTCCAAAAGAGTGTTCAAGACGTGGGCGGCAATGAAGCCGCTGCCACCTGATGGTCGTCAGCTCGCCGTCCCGATTTTCGTGGAGTTTGGTAGGGTGTATTACCTGTTAGAAGAACTTTACTCATTTTTGAATATACTAGCGTTTGCCTTAGGTGTCTGTTTTGGGGAACGGATGATTGAGTCCTCAGTATGAGATATCCGGGAGAGTCTTCTGCGTATTTTGAACAGCTCGGTGACGGCTGCGTGAGCTCTTGAAATATGTGCGGAGGCAGTTGCGCAATTTATGGAACCAATTGAGTCATGTTATCGGCAGTTGGTCTTCGGTCCCGGTGTTTGGCATTAGAGCTCCTCTTCTTCTATCGGATTTAGGCCGGTCTTAGTCTGGTCTATTGGAGATAGCGACATCACCGATGGTCGCGCCTGGAACGAGCCTAATTCCCAAGACGGTAAGCCGATACCACCTCGGTAGGTCATTGTGTGTTAATCCCGATCCGGACAGGCAACTCCGAATCGCCCGATGCCGTACGGATTGTAGGGAGATAACGGCGTCTTGACGAGAAGACATCCAACGTTGTCACAGTACGATACTGATGACTGCTGCAGAGTGGTTGTCCATATTAGCCTCTTGCACCAAATCAATGCTATTCCTGCTTTAGAAACCGCGGCTTCATGTTAATGCATTTACCAATCCTGGATTGAGTTCATCCGGTGGGTTTGTCCTGTGCATTTTCTGTCCGGTGGCATCAATCGATCTTTCATGACGACATTCGCCGCTCCGACCCACGACAAACTCGCTTCCCAGTCCTTCCCCGACGCAGTACTAACTGCCTCTATCCTTTCTTCAAACTAGCCAAACTGCCAACCGTATCGTCATATTCACAAAGTTCCCAAACAGCGGACCATTCACCTACAACTAGGCATCCAGCCTGTACCATCAGCTGTAATTTTAGTGGATTTCGATGGGCATACGTACCTGTGTTTTCTTTAAGATTGTCTCGGCCGGAGCCTGTCGGTTGCACGGAATGCACCGTTCAAGGCTCGCAGGGTAGCATGATTTATATTGGGGATATCTCACTACCCTTAAACCAAGAAAGTGTGAGTTGACAGGGCCATGCTAAGTAAACGTGAGGGCGAGGAACGAATCTTACCTTCACTTACCAACTGAAGACTCCGGCGCTTCTCTCAATATTAGCGAACGTAAATCAATATCTCTTGCTTCCACGTATGAATAGATGCGAGGTAAGCTATTCCCCTTCACTTATTCCGCCATGTGATCATAGGGACGAGCAGCCATCCTACCAAGTAAACAGTTAGTATCTGGAGGCTGAAAGCGTATTGGAGGTGGCTGGGGTTCAGACGACTTGCTAGAAGTTGGCGGACAGCATAGCTTCGCTTCATCATGTTGACGCCGTCCACCATGCATCGGTCGCAGTCATCGAGAAAACACGTCTCCAATCTCATCGCCAGGAGTTTTTTGTTTGTAAATCTACCTCATGAGCTAGTTTAAAACAGCAACTTCCTTTACTAGTGGTTCCGACAGTATGCAAGCCAGTTTCGCAACATTATGCAAGCTCCGATCTATATAAGCTCTGCTGTAGCATGTTCAGGTAAGTTGAGCTGCAGTTAGTATTTGTGAAAGACTGTGTTGGTTGATGATCTCAGATCCACGCCGGGCCAGGGATCCAGTTTCGGGAAACGTGTAGTGCTTCGATCAAGAGTCGCATGTTCTATAACGAGTCCCTTTTCCACCAGTCTAATATACACCGAGAAAGTCTCCTGGGTCCAATATCTTACGGAAGCTGGTTGTAGTATCACTTACTAGAACTGTTAGCCATGGTCTATAAGAGGAAATTACTAGCTCTCAAATACATACTAGATAAGAGAGTAGCGAGGCCAGATATCTAGTAGTATCAACCATCACGGCAAATCCTATAGAGCTCCATGCGTTCCGCCCCATACGAGCGGAAAGAAAAGGGTACCCGGGGACAGAATTCTGGCGATGTTAAGTGTATTTACGAAAACTAGGATGGATATAGACTATATAGATACGCTATGCTATATATACCGCAGGAAAATGCCCTACTCATCCAATGCAGCAATGACTCGCCTCAGACCCTCCTTCAGGTAGTCCTCATTCACAGAGAACACAATTCTAAACCAGCCGGGCTCCTCAGAACCAAAGACTTTGCCGGACGCAAGGAAGACCATGTTACGGAGGAGAATATCCATGAGCTCCTTATCCATATTCCCAACCTCTCTATCCGGATGCTTAGCACGATAGTAAGCCCCCAGATTAACCCACAAGAAAAAGGCTGCATTGACGCCCTTTGCGTACTCAATTTTATTTTCCTCGGCCCAAGCATGAGCGATGCCATAGTTGTGAGCCAGCTTCTTATGGTTGGTGGCAATGTATGACTCGACGAATTCATCGTCTTCGAGGATATTCGCCGTCGCTACCTCCGAAAGAGATGATACGGAGCTGTAAAGCGAAACGGATACAAGAGCGCCGTGGAGAGGTTCATTATGCTGCGAGATTATGGAACCCATTCGGATACCATTGGCGCCAAAGTCTTTCGACATGCCCCATAGCGCGTGGAGACGCGAAGGATCCATGATTCCATCAAGGGGAATAGATAGAGCCGACTCAAATGGAACAGCGGGCGGGGCATCTGACCAGACTGACATGGCGTAAATCTCATCGCTGATTAGGTGGATACCATATTTCTCGCACAACTTCATCAGGTCGATCATGACCTCTCGGGGATAACAACGACCGAGCGGGTTGTGAGGGTGGCAAAGAATAAGTCCGGCAATCTTAACCCCATGGGCCTGGGACTCAAGCAAAACAGCTTCATATCTTTGCACTGCTTCGACGGAGAGGGGGTCTATTCCCTTAAAAGCAACGGGAACGAGTTTGGCGCCAGTCCGAAGTGTAATGTCATCCTTGAAAGTTCCGTAGTACGGCTGTCCAAGCAGGAATCCTTCTCCAGGGTTTGCCAAGGCCCATGACATGTGTTCGATCGCGGAGCTACAGCCGTTGGTAATCGTGATATGCGCCGGCTGGATAGGCTCAACAGGCAACAGTCTCTTCGTCAAGAATCGCGCCATGGCAGCCCTCAATCGCTTTCCGCCATCTCCGTAGGTGAGGGCTTGGCTGGAAATGGACATATTCGAGTGCATGTGAGCCAGCAGGGACTCGTGCATGAGGAGATTCTCTGCAACTCCGAGACTAACATAGCCCGTTGGGTTGCTGACGGGATCCCAAAGGTTCCCAAAGATTTTCCAAATCAGAGCAGTGCCGCTACGCTTTGTACAGTCCTCGGCTCGAGCGGAGAGAGTCATTTTGTAAAGAGTGAAGGTGAAATTAGTGGGAAAATTTGTCCTCTATGTCGCTTGATCAACGTTAGAATACCACCGCGCATAGAACACTCGGTGGGAATATACGTACTAAAATGATGCGGACTGGTCACTTAAAAGCATTTAACGAGAGGTCTCTCCAAGATCTATTATGGACCAAGTGCGTTGAGGGGATCAAGTTGACTCCTCTATCATGGGTCTAAGTCGATTATTAATCAGTAATAGGCGGGTTTTGATCAGACGAGACTTCTTAGCGTCGAGCGGCGGTTAGAGGTGGATAGTATAGGTGCATATATGCGCAATAGTCTCCGCGAAATCATACTATCCTTGAGTAAAAGTCTCCGACGACGCTTTGTATCTCCGCGTGGCAAAGGAAGCTCACCGGTACGGAAACAACTTTCGAAAAGGAAGTGATTGTAAAAAAGAAGTTTACATGCAACACCAGGGATTCGCTGGTCGTCACCGACCCAACTACTAGTCTGGCCCTCACAGGCTTATCTAGGGAAGAGCGGACGGGGTTCCGAGTTTTCCTGTGGGTATGGTCGCATGTACTCAGTTTTGGGAGAAGAACACTTATGAGGGAGGTTGACTTCAAAGCGAGGGTCTGCTCCGACGGTCGACACGTTGGTGGGCTGACAGCAGCGCCATCCCGATCAACCAGAGAACAATAGACATAGTAACTTGTACGAATGCAACCCGTTGATCTCCTATGTGTCTTTCACATACGCCGTTGCCAGATCAGGCGCCAGATTTATGTGCGACAGAAAGCTAAGTCGATATAGCAAGAGCATTAACAATCAAGGATATATGTCGACCTCGGTTCTGCACAAGAACCATGTGCTCGGGCGACTGTCAACTTAAGATGTCAGATTTCTAAGTCGGTTGTGAGAGTTAGTCCTGCGATTCGACGAGTTTCTTGAGTGTTTGAACTTTTATCTACTAGATGGTGGTGCCGCTTGGAATCCTACTAGGTGAAGGGGCGTGTCAAGACGGAGGAGACCAAAAGCGCCGAGCCCACTTATATACCAAGACTTGGTAAATGCTTGCGAGATCCTGAGCCAGGAACCGTGCAATCAGGCCTCAGGCCTCTAGGAAAGGAGGGCAGTAGGCCCGTTAAAGGAGGTGCCGCGGATCAGAGGACGTATGAGAGGTTCTCGAACAGGATCGCCGACTTCCGTAGTCTTGCTCAGGAGTTATGAGTGGTCTTGTATCGGCCTCGATGTATTTCTTTTCCCCTCATAGCTTGCTACGAGAGGGTAGAAGCTGTACACATTCGCAGTGAATTCACAGTGGATATATCGTGAATGTAGAGAATATTGAAGTGGCCTTAAGACTCCAATAACTCCTCGAAAAAAGTGGAAGCCTTAAATAACCATTCACTCACCCCTTCTAATCTACCCATGGCTGCCGAATGCCCGTTGTATGACGCGGTCAAATTTGAAAGAGGGGACAGGGCCGTTGCATTCAGAGTAGCCCATCGAAGACGGGGAAAATTGGATCAATATTTCGCCTCATTTCCACCATAAAGCTCCAGGAACAATAGCAGCTTGCACACTTCTCTGAGCTTTACTGAAGGCTCGCGATGAGCCTCTACTCGCTCTACCCTGACAGATCATCCCGAGCTCTAATGGCCTTATTATGACAGGTAATGCGCTGGATGATATCTTCTTTTTCGCTGGGTGGACTCGAAGCCTATCCTATGGCCGTTGACTGATGGGACACTAATAGCCATACTAACTCTACTTCCCAAGAAGCTTTTGATAAGAAGTTCCTGGCATGGTTAAGAAAAAATCTTGACAATTATTTCAAGGGTACCAGCCACTCCTCACATGACAATATCAATGTTGTAAGGCCACATTTGCCCCTTTCATTTTCCTCTTTTTCTTTTATCTTCCCGCCATCTTGCCCAGGATCTACTTTCCATGTGCTCGTAGCATATTTCCGAATGAGGCGATTCAACTCAAATTCAAGGATCCGTAGAGCAACTGCTTCCCTCGGCTAAAGCATAGGGTAATGCCATGTATTTGAGAGCGGGAGAATCAGTTGAAGAGTGCATTCGGACAGCATACCACTCTAACGAGACACCGACGCAGATTGCGTTCATAGGACCGTATCTTTAACCTATTGTAGCTGCCGAATTACTACCCGGAACGCACTGTTATTGGAGCGCATCACTTAGGCTGCAAATGCAACGGCTCGGCTAGAGAGTCGACCAGGAGTGGGAATCTTGGTGTCGCTTTTATACTGCCAAGAATGCAGCGGTTAGAGCTATATAAGTGCGAATATTTATATGCTTGGGCTCTATTCTATTCCACACAGCTCGGTTTAGCTTCTGGCGGTATTATCGTCACCACTGGACGAAGGAAAGACACCCAGTTAGTGGAGAGCATGATGGCGATCCTCAGATCAGTGCTTCTGGCCGTTGGATGCGGCATCTCCTTGGTGTCTGCCATCAACATCTCCGTCAAGGCTAGCGGTGGTAATGCAACGACCGGTCATCAATATGGTTTTCTGCACGAGGTTCGCCGATTCTCCCCCAGAATGTACGTGGACTATATAATTCCGAAGCTAATGGATGTGACCCCAGGACATCAATCACTCCGGCGACGGAGGTATATATGCAGAGCTTATCCGTAATCGTGCCTTCCAGTACGGCGAACGGTTCCCTGCATCCCTAGACGCTTGGTCTCCCATCAATGGCGCGAAGCTCAAGCTCAATCGCCTCGGCGAGCCTCTCTCTGAGGAGCTACCCGTTTCTGTGAACGTGGAGGCAGGAGACGCGGATGGCCGAACTGGTTTCTCCAATGCTGGCTATTGGGGGATAGACGTCAAGAAACAGAAATATACGGGCTCGTTTTGGGTTAAGGGAGCTTATGAAGGCAACTTCACTGCTTCTTTTCAGTCCGCTCTCAACGATGATATCTTTGGTAGCGTTATGATTGAGTCGAGGTCTCTGAGCGACGACTGGGTTGAACACGAAATCGAGCTCATTCCCGAGACGGATGCTCCGAACAGCAATAATACTTTCACGATTACTTTCGACTCCGCGGTATGTTCTATTATCTTAAGCGAAAAACCAGGGAGAAGTGTCCTAACACCATCGTGAAGGGTGTTAAAGATGGTTCTATTGACTTCAACCTCATCAGCCTGTTCCCGCCTACCTACAAAGGACGCAAGAACGGCCTTCGGGTGGACATTGCCGAGGCCCTCGAAGAGCTTCACCCAGTAAGAATATTCCCTGGAGATCCCCATAAGCCAAGGAGCTTCCTTTCGCACCTTCCGAGTCGCTAAACCTACGGCTCTCTAAAGACCTTTTTCCGCTTCCCCGGAGGCAACATGTTGGAAGGAGACTCAATCGATACATGGTGGGATTGGAAGGCCAGCCTCGGTCCGCTTCGAAACCGCAAAGGATTCCAGAATACCTGGGGTTACCAAATGACCAACGGGCTCGGTCTTATGGAGTACCTTCTTTGGGCCGAAGATATGGGCATGGAATTGAGTAAGTCCAACCCGGGTAGCCACCATAAGTATACAGGCGCCGCTAATTTACGTACAGTCGTTGGTGTTTACGGCGGTCTCTCGCTCGATGGCTACATTGTTCCCGAGAATGGGCTTCAGCCCTGGGTCGACGATGCACTCAATCAGATTGAGTTCATTCGAGGACCGGCTAATTCTACCTGGGGTGCAAAACGAGCGGAGCTCGGACACCCCGAGCCTTTCAAGCTTAATTATGTTGAAGTTGGGAATGAAGATTGGCTTGCCGGCGGCGCTGCGGGCTGGGAGTCGTACAAGAAGTACCGATTCCCCACGTTCCTCAAGGCGATCAACGAAGCATATCCCGATATTACCGTCGTCTCGTCTGGTGCTACTACTGATGGGTACAGAATTCCGGAACCCGGCATCGGTGACTACCACCCTTACCGGAAGCCGGATGACTTCTTGTCTGAGTTCAACTTGTTCGACAATGAACCTATTCCCCACATCATCGGTATGTTCTTCCTTGGGTCAGAACGAACATCACTAAGACAGAATCCTCTTCACAGGTGAAGTGTCCTCCACCCATCCCAATGGTGGCATCGGCTGGGATGGCCCTCTGGCCCCTTGGCCTTGGTGGATTGGATCCGTTGGGGGAGCCGTTGGTCTCATCAGCTACGAGCGTAACGCTGACCGTATCTACGGTACCTTCTATGTATGTCGTATCGGGGTCACTTTTGTCTATATACAGAAACTCTACTCATATTGGATTTCACAGGCTCCTATTCTTCGAAACTTGAACAGCTATCAATGGGCTATAACCATGATCCAGCATGCCGCTGACCCGGCTCTCACCACTAGGTCTACAGATTGGTACATTTGGGAGGTATGCCACTTACATATCCGCCCTACAAAACCGTAGACTCCGTCCACAACGCTTAATACTCATTGTCTAGCTCTTCGCTGCTCACCCCCTCAAGGAGACCCTCCCCGTCACGGGAGACCTCGAGCCCCTCTTCTACGTTGCGGGTAAGAGCACCAAGGGTTCACTTGTCTGGAAAGGCGCCTGCTACAATACCACCGATCACGAGTCCGTATCCGTCTCCCTCGCCTTTGAGGGTGTTGAGCCGGGAACACGCGCTGAGTTGACACTCTTAACTGGGCCGGAGGACCCATATGCCTACAACGATCCCTGGAGCGGCGTAAATGTCGTGGAGACGAGTAAGAATGTGTTAGAAGCAAATGAGGACGGGACGTTCGAGTTCGAGATGCCCGAGCTCAGTGTTGCTGTTTTGGAGACGTATTTTGAGGAGTGTTAAGTCTTCAAAGTAAGAATCCCGAAAGCCGAGGTGGAGGTGGATCGAGGTGATGAGGCACTACCACACATAGCCGCAAACGCCACAACCCTTTCTTCTTGTCAGGCCCCGCATTTCCATTTGACCGACAATCGTCGCCCCTCTTTCCTTTTCTTCTCTTTTCTTTTTTTTTATTAAATTTTTTATTTTTATTTTTATTTTTTAAGAGATTGAAAAACGGCCAGAAAATGGCTGTGGTGAGTCCTCTTAACCTTATTATAATTCTTATAATATAGCTGTTAAGTTGTTTTCAGGGCGACAAGGCACTTGTTGGAATCGATGAACCGATTACAATCCGCAAGTTCCTACCGACTACTTTCGACCGAACGATACACTGGCAAGCTTGTTCACCTTTCATATATGGCAAGATAATAATTGGAAAGAATAGAATACATCTTGATTTTATAAAATCAGGCGGAAGCAGCCTGGTGCCAGCGGACACCGAAGTATGGGTGTTTCAAATGATTGTCAAATTTACCCCAGGTACCTCTGAGGGCTAGTTTCGGCGTTGAAAGGGGAACGAGACGATGTAGCCGCCCGAAAAGCTCGTATTTATCGTTAACATGAAGAAGCGTAAATTCATACCAGGGAAACATAAAATATATCAAGAATAATCTAGAAAACAAGTTGTGCGGGCACAATGAACGGAGCCTCCTGCCAATTTCCAATCTTTCGCCCCATGATCCTCAACATCTCGTCCCCGAATACCAGATCTCCTATCACCACCAGAGTATGTTCAGTTAGTGGATTGATAGACTCAGTTGAACCAACCATCCCTCGAACGGGATGGGCGATATTCATAGCCAAACACGGAAGCACTAGAGATGGCGAGATTGACATTCCCTTCACATTAATTCGCATCCACTTCAAGTAGGGGAAGTTGATGTTAGTCGACGAGGTGCAGATGCTTGCTCAGCACCGCTGCATCATAGTCCTCGCACCGATACAACCACTCGTGTTCCTCGGGACTGTAATACCCTGAGTAGGATGGAACAAGCCAAGGGTCCACGCCGTTAAATTCTTGTTCCCAAACACTTTTTCTCTCGTCATCTCGCACGAGGAGAAGATTAACGCGACCCGGCCACCCTTCAAACATTTGGATCTTCTTCCGCATGCTGGCGAATCCCTTCGGTGGGGTCCTCATGCTATGTGGCCAGTACTGTTTCCAGAGAATCAACAGCCCAGGCCCATCTTCATAAGGAGAGCCATCATATCTAAAACAACTCTCCCAGACGGTCTTGAACAGGAGGTCCCAGAGTTCACCCATGCGAAGACCTTCGGGAAACACTAGGGTTCGGAATGACTCCGAGCCAGCAGGCATATTAACATCCCCCTCGAGCCGGTACACCTCGGTATACCCAACATGCCGAAGAGGAGGTTGGGCCACTTGCATTCGCCGCCAGCTAGCGTCCTTGCGGACAAAGGCGTGGTGCTTTTTGTACTCATCACGGCTATCTGCCAGCGGACACCCACCTAAGAGCAGCGTCAGGAAGCCAGTACAAGTAGGAAGGGTGCGACGAGGGACATCGATGGTCTGGAAGATAGATGGGAAGAGCTTCTTCAAAAGCGGATTTTGGTTCACCAGCAGCCGCCCTTCGTGGCGCTTAGGGGAGGACTTGACTGCATCATTTGGCTCAAGGAAGAGATATCGTTGTAATGCAGGCGTAGCTATCACAGCCTGCCATTGCCTGCAGACACGTTGGGCCGACACAAGCAAAGTGGCCATATCGAGATTCCTTAGAATGGCCTCGAGGAGCTCGGGAGTGGTAAGGACAGAATGGCAAGCAAGACCCGCAGGCACGCGATCTGCCATTTGGGTGTCTCCAGCGACTTTCATATTCATGCTTCAAGAGATGGGGATGACGACTCCAGACTCACGATTCCGTACACCACTTGTTCAAAAGTAAATCGAAATACGAAATAACGCGGTGGTCTGGATGCACGAACATCCGATGTCGAGGACGGAAATAACTTGGTAATGTCCAGCTTGTTCAACTCATGAGAGATTAAGGCGTTGGGAGAAAGCCCGTTTATATACACAGCATAACTACAGGGCTAAAGGGTTAGGTCGGGCCAAATAAGGTTACGATAGCGAGAGAACGATAAAGTCTCCATTTGATTTGATATTGGGCATTTCAGGTTGGCATACCTAAGAACAGGCATCGCCCAGGCAGAAAGGCAGCAGTGAGAAGTGAGAATTGAGAATGATAATACAAGATGATTGGGGCGAGGTTGTGCGAATTGTCACTCGACTTCGTCAAAATTAGCGACGATTAGCCGTGGCGTGGAGGGAGCGATCGCCTGGCCTCAAACTGCTCGCTCTGGCTCCCCACCGTGAGGTAGCATTGCAACTGCGAGTGCTTCACTTCGTCCAATCCCGCCAAGGTCTAAGTGGGGAGGAGTTACGATAACTGATCCAATTCCTATTATCATCTCAATCGCTCCTCTTAGCACAATCTCATTCAATGTATCGTTTATCTTGACACCTTCGAACAGCGGTCCTGCGAACGATCTCGAGGAGTGACCAGCTCCCGACAGCCGCCCTCCTCAATGACTGTCTCGCGAGAATAAGCCCAGTCTTCCTCAAATACCGTTACACCCCCCACGAAACCCTCTGCATCGTATTTTCCCTCTCGCCGGCAAGCATGTCAGGCCTTCCAGAATCCTCCGGCATAGCATCCTCGGTTGGGGACCAGAACCCCGCCGTGGATGTGAAAGTCGGGGTGAAGAAACCTAAGAAGAAGAAGGTTCTACTGATGGGCAAGAGCGGCTCGGGGAAATCGAGCATGCGGAGCATAATCTTCAGCAACTACATTGCCCGCGACACAAGAAGACTGTACGTTCGGACCCTTCCCCCAACAGTGCTCGACTCTCCCACATGTTTTTGCCCTCACCTGCAGCGACCGCTGCGCGCCTTGTTCCGCATATGCTAACAAGCTTCTCCTTCTAGAGGCGCCACCATAGACATCGACCTCTCCCACGTAAAATTCCTCGGAAACCTAACCCTCAACCTCTGGGACTGCGGCGGCCAAGAAGCCTTCATGGAAAACTACCTCTCCCAACAGCGCGTCCACGTCTTCTCCCACGTCGGCGTCCTCATTTACGTCTTCGACATCGAGTCCCGCGACGTCGACCGCGACCTAGCCACCTACGTCTCCATCATATCCGCCCTCGTCCAGTTCTCCCCGACCGCCCGCATCTACGTCCTCATCCACAAGATGGACCTAATCCTCCCTTCCTCGCGCGAGAGCCTCTTCAACGACCGCGTCCACATGGTCCGGCAGAAGACGGCCGAACTAGCCGCTTCCCTGGGCCTCCCCGTCGGCGGCGACGGCGGGCCACTCGAGATCACACCCTTCGCTACTTCGATCTGGGACCAGAGTTTGTACAAGGCCTGGGCGAGTATTATACACGACCTCGTGCCGAACCTCGCCGCTATCGAGCGTAACCTCGCCAATCTCGGCGTCGCCATCGAGGCCGAGGAACTCCTCCTCTTCGAGCGAACCTCCTTCCTCGCCGTGTCGTCTTGGACATCCGAAGCGGGACAGGATAACCCTACCGAGGACCGTCTCGAACGCATGTCTAACATCATGAAACAGTTCAAGCAGTCCATAAGCCGCTTCACGGGTACGCCCCGCAATGCCGAGCAGTTTGTCTGCATGGAACACAAGGCCGGCACCAGGTTCAGCCTCTTTATCCTCAAGTTTACGACGAATACCTACCTTATGGCCGTGTTGCCTCCCGGTGAAGCGAGGTTCAACGCCGCTATGCTCAATTGTCGGATTGCCATTGAGCACTTTAAGTTCTTGGATGGCCCGAGTACCCATGCGGCATCTCATGTACCCCAAATAAGTAACTAAGACGGTGCTGAACGAGTTTCGCGATAAACAGGACGCGAACGGCGAGAGAGACTTGGAGCCTTGAATATGGTTTCGTGTACACTATCAGACAATCGCAGGCGGGGCGGGGTAGCTTCAAAGCAGTCACGGTTACCGTGCCTCTGGCGTTTACGGAATGGATCCTTGGGTTTAAAAAAGATGACAGCGCCACTTAATAGCGAAAGAGGAGAACGGCTGCACTATAGAGTTCGGGCCTACTTTAGAAGGCTCCCTTATCGTCAGCTCTTCCTCCTTTAGAAAGTACTATGCCTGATTCATTGGATCAATTGATGTCTATTTTGCATTCCTTCCAGTCCGATTGACCGCGCCAACCTTTGTCCGTAAATGCCTATTGTCAAAAGACTCAAACCCCTGGCAGAACCCCCTAATTAAATGATCCCGCCTGATGTCCCCGCAGAGAGAAGAAAAAAAAATAAAGGAAAAGGCATGAACGCAGCTACGCGTCCAACAAAATGGAGAAAATACTGGCAGAGGGTGCCACTATGTCCACTTGACAAACGCAGTGCCGCCCTTCTTAAACTCGGACATTTCTCCGAGGACCAGGGAGCGGTCGGTGTGGTCCTTGTTCGGGAAGGTAGTGGCTACGACAAAGTCGCGGCTTTGGGTGGCGGGGTGCGCACGGAGAACGAAATCGTAAAGGTCGCCAACTGTCTGTGTGGTGTTGAACCTGGCGGGGAGCCTAGTTCCATCGGGAAGTTGCACACGAAGGGAAAGTGTGGGCTGAGATGAGTCGACACCGGTGTTGGGTGCGGCAGAGGAAGACGATGAAGCGGTAGCTCTGGCGGCGGCGGGCTGAGATGTGGCTGGAGCGGGCCTTACATTGCCATCACCAGGGACGGGACTGCCCAACCTCCTTCCCTCGCCACCAAATGGTCTGTAGATCCTTGGGAGTTGCCTCCAAGGCTCGTCATGTTGAGAGATGTGGGCATTTACGGGCTGGTCGAATCGGACATTCATCAAATGGAGAGGCGCGCGTCCGCTTCGGATCAACTGAAGGGTCTCCTGGTTCTCCGGGTCATCGAATCGGTAGAGCGGGCCATCGTCGAAGCTGAAACCGTCGTGCCAAATGTGGATGGTCCTATCTTGGGGTTCTCCGGCAGGGGGAGCGTGCTCATGCCCAGCGTGGGGATCAGCAATTCGTCGGCTTTCTACGCCATCGCCTCCGAGAGTTTGACCAGCACCCCAATGGCGAGCAGGACGCTCTTCGGCGGTCTCATCAGCTCCCCTCCTACTTTGCCTATTGATATTCGCATTAGCAAGATTTCGGAAGCTGGGGTGGGAGTGAAAGGATAATTTACGCACTCTCGAGCCTTTGCGAGAATATCGTTCATGATTCCTCGTGAGCCCTCGCCACCCCTTGCAGGATCCCTCAGCGCAAGACCACTCTTTTCTCCACCGGCAAACAAGTCGCCCCTGCCCTTCGATCCTTCCTCATCTTCATCATCGTCTTCGTCAGAGCCGTGAGCGTGCCTGCCCGAGCCGAGTGATGAGAGCGTCGCCACACCGCGTTTCTTCTCTTGGCGCCTAGGCTGCTGGGCCCTCGATTGGGAACTAGAGCCTACGTCTACGGGTCGGCCATCAAGAGTGCGAGGTCCGGTGTAGTTCTCGGGGACCTGGGTCGAGGAGCCTTGCTCGCCAGCTGAGTCGTCACCGCCATCGGCGTCTTCGAGGAGGGCCTGGGCCGCAGCTTCAATGTTCCAGTCGAAAGCCTCCAGGTATTCCCTGGCCTAATTGAAGGGGTCGTGGTTAGTAAAAGAAAATAAAAGCAAAGATCCAGCAAATGCCTGGGCAGATTGTTTCAGTGAAGGCGAAGAAAATGGGCACAAACCGTTTCCGTAGGCGTGCCCGTCAGGGCCTGAAGCTGCGCAAGCTTCTCGTCGTTCGTCGTCATAGTTGTGAGGATATAAAGAGGGGGAGTCAGAGAGAAACGTAACGAGTGTCCTCTACTGAAGGTCGAGATGATGCGAATGGTAGTACAACAAGGAATTACCAGAGTCGAGCCAGGTAGATGTCGATTTAATGGTGAAGGAGTGAAGTAAGAGGTGGCCTGGCTATTGTGGTGGGGAGCTCCTAAGGCGACACTGGAATTTAGTCCAGGCAACTGGTTGATGGGTCAGTGACGTCCATCAATTGCCCCTCTTCCTTCCTTGTCTGTCCCAAGCCTCAGCAATGTTGCAACAAAAGCTATGACCACTTTCTAGTAAGTTTACGTAATCCTCTGTTCTGGGTCGAACCTGCAGCACAACGCAATCAGGAGCATCACAAAGCCGACCTCGCTTCCCCGACACTGATGCCGAGCGAACCCCAACAAAGGGAATCCCTCATATTCAACTACATTCAGGGAGGGAAGTGTTTACCAATTCTCGCCATACTTCTCTCTCGTCTATCCTGAGCAAGATCCCGCCCGCCAGAAACGAGCCGAAATCCGTATCTACCATGTCGTCGCAGGATCCGTCTAGCCGACTGGCCGAGTCTGGCATCACAATCCATTCCGACAGCGAGCACTACTCCGCCGTCGAAGACTCCTCGACCTCCCCGCCGTCTTCCTCTTCGCCCGTCATCCTCTACAGACCCCCCACCGTCTGGTCGATAATACGCGGTGCCGCCATCAACCTGTTTCTTCCTTTCATCAATGGAATGATGCTGGGTTTCGGCGAGCTGTTTGCGCACGAGGCGGCATTCCGGTTAGGTTGGGGCGGTACCAAGGTGCGTACAGGATCTTGTAACTCCTTCATTGCGGGCCATGGCGGAGATTATGTCCGAAGAATCACGTCTCGAGTTTGCTTCGCTTGGCACTCGTTTCCATACTAACCAGCGCGTGCAGGTCTTCCCTCTCAGCCGCCGGCGTGCATACCCTATAGGCCCAGGTGTCGAGATTTCCGAGCGATCGAGGCGAGGTGAGCGCCTCTAAACCACGAGCTTGGAGTGAAAAGAAAAGGCATGCAGGATTAAAGATGGTTCAGTCACAACTTTTATGGGAACATGCTGGGATCCCTCGGCCGGGTGATGCTTGGACTCGGGTCCAGCCGGAGTGAACGATGGTGCCGCAACAGGATGTATATATTGTGTTCTAAAGGCTTTATAGACGGCTCTTGGCTCTGAACATCGTGCATCTGAGTGGAGCTGGTTGATGTGTTGCCTCCTCGGCCTCCGACATCCGACACTCTATCCAATTGATCGAGAGGAAGATACTACTCGAGGCCAGACTTCGACATGCGCGTATTTCCCAAATAGGATTTGCTTGACTTCGCATCATCGGTCAGATCACCGAATAAGCGGTACTTGCCTGAGGACGGTGCGATTGACTGCCAGACCAGACCAGACCGAGCTAGCAATGTTCCCATTCCCACCGTGAATGACTTTGTCAAATACTCAGCAAAAATGAGGGCCTTCAAATCATCGTGGCGAATATGAATGGAAAGGCCACCATGATGAAGACATGGCACATGCTGGGACAGGTACCTCGGTTAACTTGATAGCAATTACTAGAGTTTCGTTCTCAGGGCTGCACGCCGCAACACTATTCACGATATCGGATGGCCCACGGCCCGAAGTCTGAAATCTACACCCTAATTCATACGGGTGTAAAGTCAGATAGACTAATTTTCCATGGGTTCGTTCCACATTGAACGGTCATGGTAAACCAGATGACTTGGGGCTGCTCAGCGGGCGCCGGGTGGAACAGACACTGGAGAATGGCACTCGTAATGTCCCAAGGACAGTCCAAAGAGCAGCATTGCTATTCGGTGCAAATAAATTACGTGCAGAACACATCGCAATGGATTAAAGCATGGGGAAACGAAAGGGAAACCGTTGCATGCTGTTTAACAAGCGATCAAGGCCATTCAGATCACAAGTCCTCCGAAACGAAAGCGCCTCGACCAGGATATGGGGAGGTATCGATCGACCTGGTTCCAGAAACAGGGTATCGGAGATCAGAGATTAGAAGTTTAAGATGCTCTCAAGAATGCGAAGAGAAATCAATAGATCTTGGGTTTGAAGGCGTGGCTTGAATGGTGAGAGGCCGGAGGGGACCAAGAGACAAGATTGTACCTGGTACCCTGGTACCCTTGTACTTCGCAGTGTACTGTAATACCCCAGACTAAAGCCAAGGCCAACAAAACACGACCACGTGATTCCGATTTTTTGACGGCTCGTTAGCATTGAAATCTTCACTGGCCCAAAAAAAAGTTCTCGGTAACAGGCGAGTTCGCGATTTTCGGCCGCTGCCACCCTCTCCCCCATTCGGTATTCCCATTCCACGCTTTCCAATACCGACCACAATGCTTCCAAGCAGGGGAGTAGTCCAGTCCTTATCCTCGGCGGCGTCCAGGACAAAGGTCGCGAGCCAATTGGTAAAACTCTCACTTTACCTTCCAGCGCCGTTCCCATCCCCCAGTGTCACCTGAGAACGTATAAAACATGGATTCTTTGGTGCAAGAACTAATACCTGTTTTTTATGGCGAGTAGGGTTCTTCTACCCGCACCTATGCGACTGCCCGGATCGGAAATGGCAGGAATCTCCCCAGGCTACCCCTCGGCTCGGCGACCCGAGCAATCCCCCTAAGGACCGCCGCGATCGCCGGTTCCGTCGCCTTCACCCAGATTCCCTCCGCGAGCCGATCCCTCTCCCTCTGGGGCTACGGCTCAAAGAAGCCCGATCCCCCCGCCACCACGCCCGAAGCCCCAGCGCAGTCCGCCGCTCCAGCAGAGGTCCAGACTCCTCCCCCAGCCGCCGAGGCCGCCGCCACCTCCGCGACCCCTTCCCTAGAGCAGACCGCCACGGATCTCGCATCCTCCTCACCCGCCGCGGTCGGCGCCCCAGAGCCTACGGCCGAGCTCTCCAACATCATCTCCTCCGAGCTCGGCAACTACGACTCTATCTCCTCCATCCCCGAACACATCGGCTACCTGCACAGCCTCGGCATTGACTTCGGCTGGGGCACCACGTCCATGATCCAATGGCTCCTCGAGCATATCCACGTCTACTCCGGTTTCCCCTGGTGGGCGTCCATCCTCGCCACGAGTCTGCTCATCCGCGCCTGTCTCTGGAAGCCCATCTTGCTGGGCCAGGAGCACACTACCCGGCTCAACATCCTCCGCAGGACCGAGCCCGGCTACGAGCGCGCCACGGAGGCCTGGAAGTCATCGATGGTGAACAAGGACGTTTTGGCTGGTCAGGCTGCTAAGGCCGCTATGAAGGCCCTCGAGGAGAAGCACAAGGTGAACAAGAAGTTAATGTTCGTCAACATGATTCAGCTGCCTATCGGCTTCGGCATGTACCGCATCTTGAAGGCCATGTCGGATTTGCCCGTGCCTGGTCTTGAGACCGGCGGCCTCGCGTGGATCACGAACCTGACCGTTCCTGATCCCTGGTATATCCTCCCCTTCGTCGGCCCTCTAACCTTGATGGCTACAATGAGGGTAAGAATCCCCCTTCGCTTCTCAACGAGTTTTTACCCAGTAACTAATATTATTTTCCCTCATTAGATAACAAACCGCCACAACACCCCCCAGCAACAAGCCACCATGAAAGCCGTATCCTTCATCCTCGTCCCCCTCGGCTTCATCGCAACCAGCTTCCTCCCCGCCGGCGTCCAACTCTACTTCGTAACAGCCTCCGTCCCCGGTCTCCTCCAGACCTGGCTCATCTTCCAGCCCTGGTTCCGTAGGTGGTCCGGCCTCACGCCCCTCCCCGAGCCCCTCGCCAAGGCCCCCGCGGGTTCCGTCTCGGCGACTTCCGTCACCTCCACTCCCGGAATGTTCGATGGCGTGAAGAAGGCTTTCAAGGATGCGTCCGAGATGGCCAACTCTAGGAGGGACGGCTCGAAGATGAAGAAGGAGAAGCAGAATAGCGAGTCGGAGGAGGCGAGGTTGCAGGCTGAGTATTATGAGTCATTGAGGGAGAGGATGGCTGAGCTGGAGAAGGGCCGGAAGATGAAGCGCAGGCCGTAGAGCGGGAAGTGGCAAGTGGCTCGTGAGCAGAATCAATGAGGAGGGACGGTTGGATATCATGAGAGGGACCTGGTATTCCCTGCCCTATAAAAACGGGCTGCCCCCAGCCTGCCTCATTCAAACTCCCAAGTGGGTATGTATAATCTTTTTGTATTCCTCATTTGATATGGACAGGGGAGAGAGAGAGTTGCCCGCCCCCTTCCCAAGACATCATATGTATATTAGAAAAGGATGGAGATATAGACGGCACATTCAACAGTCATAGCATAAACATCCAAACTCTCTTTAGCATCCGTTTTCTAGTAAAAGTCCCCAGTGGAAGGGTGATGCGATGATGCTGCCTTGTGAGAAATAGGCGTGGGTATACTTCACAAGAAATCTTGAACGAAAAGAGAAGAAAAGAGGGCCAAGGCTCCAAAAGCTCGAGAATGAAAAACCCGTCGGTATTTTTTGTTTTTCGTCATTCAGCTCCACACCAGCATACGTAAAGCTCTAACCGTGGACTCATGAAAATAGAGACGAAAAGAAGCCCATCTGAGAGGCCAAGAAGAAGAAGACGAAGAAGAAGAGAAACTCATTACATCATCTCGAAACCACCTCCCCATTATCTCTTCCCTACTTGATATCAGAAAACTGTTCCATCTGTATCAATCAAAATCGGCGGCTCCTTGGTGTTTGGCCGGCTGACTTCGGCAATCTCTCGACCACCCTAGAGGCACGTTAGGAACACAACAAACACGGGAATTGAGAGAATAGCGCGGGGGGTTATGGGTTATCTCTACTGACCTTCCAGCTTCCTGCCTCGAGGAGCTGTGGCAGCGACAACTCGTTGCCATTAAGCTCGCTCCTCAACGCCTTGTTGACTTCCACGCAAAGGATGTCTAGGAAGCCAACTGTCACGCCTCGCCACTCAACCACGACATCGTCACCGGGTTGGAACATGGGCGCCACTTCAACACCCTTGCTGCCAGTGACGCGGCAATGTTCATCATAATTGTTCAATCCCCTCTCCATGTCGGCCGCCTTCAACGTCAAAACGCCTAGATCAATGAACAGGCCACCATTGCGATATTCGGGGAGACCAGTGAGGAGCTCCGTTCCAGCAAAGTGAATGCGTAGCAAGGATTGCATCGGCTGCATTAGACTGTAGCAAAGCCATTGCGTCAACTTGTGGAAAGGAAGAATAGACTCCCAGGGAGCCGTCGACGAGGTTCCGGACTGGGGGAAGGGCGAGAAGGTCGCGGTCGTGGGACTTGCGGTGGGCTGGGGTAGAGATTGACAAGGCCAGGCGTCACCCAGGGGGATGTCGTTGATAGTGGTGCGGGAAGCAGGCCAGATGGATATTAAACCATCCATTAAAACATTCCACAGGATGGGGAGCGGTACAATAGGCATAGAAGTGGCCTGTGTTGAAGGATGCGAGAGCAAGTATTCTGGAGCACATAGTTAGTAAATACCACCTGGCGTAAACGAAGAGTCGACAAGAGAAGGCCCTACCAATCATGTTTCCAGGCCTCCCATCTTCGCCGAAATACTCCTTCTTTTCATCCAAAGCCTTCGACAGTCGGACAAGGAGGTCAGTTCGTCCGGGAACGCCTGCCATGAGGTTTCCGGGTCTCGATTGGAGGCCTCGGGCAATCTTATCGGGGGTGAGTTGTGCCAGTCCTATCTTGTCAACTTGGAATTTATTGGAAGGGTTGCCAGAGAAGACTCCCTGCAGAAAAAAGAATATGTAAGTATATCTGAAATCTGAGCAGAGGTGAGGATGGATGCACACTTACATGCTTGAACATTTCCAGGCTGGCAATAGCGATACCCTCAGACCGGCGGTATACACGGCCATTTTCGGTGCTCTTATAGCTCCACTCGGTTCCTGCTCCAGCATCGAGGAGGACGCTCACAAGGTATAGGTCGATTAAGCGACGGCACTTCTCGGAGAGGTCAACCTCCTCGGGGAAGGTAGAGAGCAAGGCGGCAATACGATCTCGGCCGCCAACACAGAAATGTTGGTGGCGACCATGAGGGGGAATATTGGCAAAAGGAGCGTCGTAATCACGCTAGATGGCAAGGGCAAGGTCAGTTATCTGGATATTGCGTGGGAGGCTATAATAAATCCGAGCCAAAAATGTTTAGGCTCAAGAGTAGCAATCGGGGACAAGTTCGAAACATCGCGATGACAGCAGCGCTTACCTTGATGATCTGGGAAACGAAGGTAACGACGTCGGGGAACTTGCCCATATCCACATCAAAGTGCTTGAGGTCATTCCTTAACGCCTTATCAGTGACCAGCTTGCTCCTCTCGCGAACAGCATTCAGGCTTCTGAGGTAGCCGGCAGGGTCCAGCTGCGGATCTGGGGGCCGTGGCATATCAACCTTGGGCATGTTGGCAGGCGAAAATGGAGACATGGGAGTTGAAGGGTTTGTGCTTCCTCCAGACGTCCGGTTTCCGTTAGGATTCGTTCCGATGGGGGATTTAAGACTCGAATGCCCAGATTTCAGGCTCGCATTGGACTGAGATGGCTTGATGGTCGGGCTCGCATCACCGCTCTTGTGGGATTTCTTTCTGCTGAAGAGACGCATGGTGACAGTTGGTGGGGTCGCAGCAGGTGGTTTTGGTGGTAGCAGGAGGGGCACGGTACGGTGTAAGACTCCAATCGCTTTTGTGGTTCAAGCTGGGACGCACGTCCGCCTGTTCGCCAATGACGGATGGATGACTTCGGAGCACCGTCGATCACTCGTCAAGATTGCCGATGCGAAGCGATCAACAACAGCGGATATCACTGCGACGGAAGACGATCAACCTTAACTTAATCTCGAGCTCCCCGTACGCGTTTCGGCGTGTCGTCGGACAAAGGGTCGATAATTTTTGGGTTGTCTCCGCGCAATGCACAGGCCAAGGTCCAGACTCGACGAGAATTTCTAGGTTTCGGCGGTTCGGTTCGTGCTCCAATCACCTGGCTCAAATTTTCTCCAACAGACGGAAGAAGACTGCAGTCGACAGAGAAATCGATCTGCCAGCGGACTCGCCAGTAAATATCAAGACCGCCCAAAGACAAGAAAAAAAAAATTGAAAATGCAAACGGCGCTAATGACAACGGGGCCGTTGCTTGGGAGAGGGAGATCAGCCGATTCCACTGCTTGTCGGAGCTGTCCGTAGCAAAGGTTAGTTTTTAGTTAGATCCTCCCCGAAGCGCGCTTGTCTCCAGAATCGAGCAGTGGTAAGGAGCGGGTTCCTTGCAGAACAAGGTGATCGAGTAGTTCAACTGGGGCAACTTACACTTTGATTCCCAGGCCGGTGGGGAATTTAGAGAAAACAGAGTTTGGGACACAATGATGCCCAAGTTGTCGGCGCGAAACGTCGGTTCTTATTGGGACCCGAAGAAGCAAGCTGGGTTGAAGCAAGGAGCATATAAGCGCGGGAAATTTGCTTTTAGACCACGCAAACCAGAAGAGCGCAAACTCGGTCGACCGTTGAGAGCGGCAGGAAGATTTCCCAGTCGAAGGCAAGGCTCCTCTCTTTTTATCTTGATTTTTTCTTCTTCCTTTTTTTTTTCTTACCCGCCTAGGGTCGCAATTTGGCTCCTCAGTTGCGCCGTACCACTCGATCGGTTTCCAAGAATTGTGGGTTCGGACCGAGTTGAAGCTGAAGTTGCTAGCAACAGGTTTGGACGCAAGCTCAGGACTGGAATGGTCTGCAAGAAACACCTGACAGCCAGATTTTCGTCGACTCCTGTGAGCAGGAAATAATGTACTCACTTCGGAGGGAGTCAATTGGAAGATAAGGGCTTGTGGAGAGGGGAGGGACAACGACAACGGGGGCAGCAGCAGGAAGGTGGGAGTATTAAGATGGGCAGATTCTACATGCAGGAGGAAGGCGCCGTAGTCTTATGAGTGTAGTGTACAATTGACAAGGCCCGCAAGGAAGGAGCCAATACAACCACCCCAGGCACTCTCGACTTCCCTTCTCCTTCTTGGTAAGTACAATTGTATCCAGTCTGTCGACTCTATGGAGCAAGCTAGCGAGCAAAGAGGAAAGAGGGGGTTGTCTGTTGGGGGTATGGATCGGAGCGCGCTCTCTCAGGGGCCCTATAGCCACGTGGTAACGGGCGTTGTTGGATAGATGTGCATCCAGTGCTCCTTCCTGGTCTGGTTACTGGCACGAGGAAGTACTGAACAAAGCCCACGAGTCTCAGTGTATGTGCAGTTAGGAATGTGGTCCTTCCTTCATATAAGCAGAGGTTCTTCGCAATGAGGGGTGATGGCCTCGAGGAGAGATCAATCTCGACTTCCTCCAAGACGCTCTGAAGCAATCGGTGCTCGGTACAAAGTACAAAGTACAAAGTACAAAGTACATCAATTAAGAAGCAGAGTAACATTGAATATCTTGTGAATTCATGTACGAAGTACGAAGTACACCTCGAACTTCATACATCTGCGTCAGGAGCACGACACTGAAGAGGCATTGTTCGATCCCTGCCTCTTGATCCCTTCTGGAAACACAGAAGAGGAAGGGGGGAGTGCAGCGCGGGTCAGGGGAAAGGGTTCCACTGGCCAGAGATTGAGGGGTGTGGTTGCAGATCAAGTTGATCCTGGTGCCCACCCGGAGTTGCAAGCTCAAGGGATCTATTCAGGACGCATCCCTGCAGCTTTCCGCCCTGGACCTGCTCGACCAGTGAATTCAAGTACTTCGTACCTTCGTCCACCCGGAGTACAAATCCAGTACCTATGTACCTCGCAGTGGACTTGGGGCAGAGAAATTGCTTCACTACGAAGTAAGTGGTTGTACTAAACTGCATGTGCTTGGAGTGAGTTGAATAATAATAGTCCGTTGTCTTGTTGAGGGTCTTGAGTTAGTGTGGAGAGGTACTTCTATGTATTAAGCACATAAGATTCTCGAGGTAATGGGCCGCTTAAACCTAGTAGGTTACGTATGTCAGGAGTACCGTGTACAATCGTATAGGCCTGGGCCAGGGACAAGCTCCTCCAGAGTACTTCGTGCCTCTCTTTCGTACTGTCCTCGTACCTCACGCCTCACTACACTACACTAAACCACCAACAAGAAAACAGAGCATTGAGCATTTTACTGAACAATTAGAGGCCGTTCGTTAGGGGCAATGGGCCTGGTCATCACTAACATTTTCCCCCGGGTGAGTAGTTTCGAATAATCTCACAACTGTAAAACTTCGCCATCTGACTTCGGAATCTGATAACAACTGATCAAAATGAACATACTACTAGTATACTTCATACTTTTCCTCACACACGCTTCGTAGACCGATATCAACAACAAAATGGCGGGCGAGGCGACCAATGCTCATGCGCTTCCCACGCTTGTGCACGATGTACCCATGAGCAAAGCAACGGGGGAAGGAGCACACTCGGCAAGGTAGCAGGCGTACGACTTGAGGCGATCTTAAACCCATCCCACTGCTGCCGCCGCTTTCTTCAGTCCACTTTAGATTTCAAGGGTGCCAACCACCATTCTGTTTAATATTTTTCCCCCTTCTTTTTTCCCCCTAACCGAGGAGCTACGAAGTACAGTCCGTGGGTGGTGCGTTCGAAGTACTTCTCATAAGCATAACGCCAACTATCAGGACGAAGTATCAAGGCGCAACGAAACCACATCAGATTTGCCATCGTGTACTCTCTCACTGACGTGCCGGAACGATGGCCATCAGTGTTTCGTTACGCCCGTGTTCTCATTAGTCTGCAAACCGAGTTGTTTCTTCCAGAAGGAGCTCTGTCCAGTTTTGGTAGGTGGATGGATCTCTCTCGTTAGTCTGCACGTCTAGTGTCATTCAAACCCTCTTTAAATCCTCAAATCGTCAGTGCTCTCCCCCTGTCATCTCGCAATGAATTGTGCCAAGTCCCCTCTGTGAGTCCTCCGACGCACCAGCCAGGCAGTTGCCAGATGCAGGCTCAGGAAGTACTGAGTATGTCCTACATATGCGGCCAGGAGAACAATGAGGAGGTGCGTTATTGACGCATCCCGCTGTCACAGATCACAGAGTTCCACTTGATGGTTCAATACGGTTATCGTCACGTCCCCCTTACCAGGTAATCAATAACACGTCGACCGATCGATGCCGGGAGATATCATCATCCTCCCGCCTACTCGTTAGGAAGCATCCGGTCTCTTCTCTCGCGATCTGGACTGGAAAGATTGGTCCAGAAGCCCCGACGGAACCCAGGTCGAGTGGTGGGATACCTGGAGAAATCCAAGCTGTCGGGTTAACCGCTAAACCAAGGACGACAAGATCAACGGTGATTCCCCTGTCAGGACAGAACGCTTGCCAGGTGAGTGCAATTTGGCGATGAACAATGTGAACAATGAGGAAGGAATCTGTAGACCCCGGTACGAAGTACCTACATAGTCCGAAGTAGACGATACTACCTTAGCACGAAGTACCTCGTACACTTGGACCATTGGAGGATCCCTTCGGACTTCAGAGGCGTCGAATTACACCACAATGATCAATCGGACTACTGGAGGGGAGAAATGACCAGATCGTTGAATCCCACGCCGCGATCCCCATTAACGGCGAAGAGGGGCCAACTATCAGGACTTCGTCAAGGATACTGCTTCGTACTTGGTAGTCCACACTACTTCGTGTACACTGCATGCTTCGTACACTACGATTACAGGAGGCCTAGATATCGCGGAGATGGAGCAAAGCAAAGACTACCAAGGACTATTAGTCGACTAGTACGAAGTGGTAATATGCTGCACAGCACCCTAGCAATCTGAGTTTAGTGCATCTCAAGCTCTTCACACCGAGTGATGGGGCATCCCTACTATGTAGGTAAATGGAGCTGGCACAGCACTATGTTCTAGTTGCTGCATTAGACTGGTACGGCTCCGTGAGCCGGGAGATTGGACTGGGTCTTCTGAATGCGACCCTCCATTCCTCTCCCCCCTCCCCCATCCCGCAGCATTGTCCTGCAAGGGACCGTTTACCTCAGACCAGATATAGAACTGTGCTCTGCGTGCTCTGCCTCGCCAGAGCAAGGAAACTCGGTTGTGATGTCCGAACCCTCGGGAATCGGACCACTGATGCGTGGCCCGTTATGCTTTACATAGAGCCGAAAAAAGAAGAGAGGAAACGATGCAGAAGAAGAACCGGCGAGGAAAGTTTACAAAGTAAACTACATGTAGAAATTGGGCCTGCCACAACGCACGCTTGGGCTCCCGAAATGTTGAGGCTTCGTAGCCTCTCCCACACAAACCAGGGCAAAATACCGAGGGTACTAACTTGATGCTCGGCGCCCCCAAAATCGGCCATCAACCCTAGTAAATCGGAACGGACCTGTGAGTCCTCCCGTCTTCAATAAACCCAAGACGCCGCATGGGCAGGATGGCGCATGAGCTGCTTGCGAGATCGTGCACCGACACAATATCATTGTCCTGTCCTGTCCTGTCCAATCCATTATGCAGGCGGCTGCGGGGAGCTACCCTGGCGAGCTCAGACCAACGGCCTCCCGTCAAACTCCCCTTTCCCTCCCAATGTGGAGGGAGTGGACGGACGGACAAGTCGGAGGACGTAAAAATAACCAACAGCAGTGAAGCCTCACGATTCGCACGGATGTACACGGGAATTACTCCTTAGGAGGGTCGATAAAAAAAATCTGACCCGAGGTCATCGTCGATGGCAACCTCACATGTTGTGAGGACATTCAAATGTAGATCGACGGAACACGCAAGTTCATCGGGGAAGTGACCCAGAAAGGGAGATGATGAAAGAAAGGGGAAGAAGAAGAAAAAAATGTCGGGGTCCAATCCGCTCCATCTTTTACCGTCTTTCGCTAGCTTGTTCTTGGCAACGACGGACGCCCCCTTTCCTTTCTGCGGACCCTTGGCGCTTTTCCTAATCTTGATCCAGTCTAGTTTCTTAGCCTCGGACAGTCCACTAGCATCGCAGAGTCTTCATTCCGGTCAAGCATTGGTCCTGTCAACTCTCATTTTTTTTTAACCTCCGGGAACTTCATCGATGTGATCTTGACGAACTCAAATGCAAGCACACGAAATAAACTACACTAAATACACTAAATAATGGCTGGTATAAAAGAGGTTAGTGCCTCACACACAGTCCGTGCCAGAGTACGAAGTAGCGAATCTGATATTACGAAGGACGTCTTTCATTCATGGATTATACTTCGTACTCGGACGTGAGATATCTCAGTGCTTGGATCTTTGGCTTTGAGAAAAGTCGATATACTCCGCGTTGGCTGGGCCCAAACTGTTGGATATCAATCACATTATGGGAAAATGGTGTACGACGCACTTCGTATCCGACAAGTACAGTACTCCGTACACAGATGGGCCGGTTGGAAACTTCTCAAGCTATTGGCATGTAAACAGTGGTTGGGCATTCCAAGAACTGTCTCATGTGTAAGTCTTTGCTCTTTGCCAAGAAGATGGTGGCCACCGTCCAAAGGGAGAAGAGTGTCGCTCCTATCAGGAAGAAAAACAATAAACATTTCAGATAGCGAGACGGCGTCAACCACGTGAGGGGTGTATTATAAGCTTAATTGATCTCATGCAGCAATGTCTTGCCTCTGGGGAGATATATGACAGAGGCGGCGTATCCCATTGTCATGGTCGCCAGCAAGTCTCTGCGCCCCGGTCCTCCTGATCTCGAACAACGAATTGAGTCTTCATGTCACGCCCGCCCTGCATAACATTTTCAGACGATATTTCGTATTCTACCGTCACCTTCCGGATAGGAACGAATGGGATATCAGGCTCGGCACTTCAGAAGTGGCGTCCTTCCTATCCAGGAATGTTTCGCGGTCCCTGTGTCGAAATTGGACGTCAATGACGTCTCTATTGACGTTTTGGGACATCCTTAGCAACCCCTTGCGTCGAGGTAGCCCAAAAACTCCGTTCTCCAAGTCATGCCGCAAAACTTTATTGGGATCCTGAAGTGTATAAAGCACAACGCAGGGCTGATTACTGGTGTATGAAGGATCGTTTCGGATAGATTGTCCCCACGATACGGAGTCAAGGGAGGAAGAGGGGTGATGCCATCACGATTCCAGTATCGCAGGAGAAGGCAGCACTACACGCAAGACTCCACGGCTCCGCCGAATGTCCAATGCCATTCGGCTCTCCTGAAGAATATTTGGTTCGCTGAGGACAAGATGGACCGTGTTTCAGTGGTTGTGTTCTCTTCTCGAGCAGGAAGTAAACGAAGGCTCATTCTTACTCCCTCCAAGACCCAAACCTGCAGGGGGAATGTTTGCGATTTTCGAAAACCACTTGGGATATTGAATAGGAAACGAAACCTACTTGGGCGAACGACGAAGCAAGGATCGGAATTGGAACCACTCCTATTACCTCTTGACGACAATGCCAACGCCATTCATGTCCAGTTTGTGGCGATGATCAATGACACCTTGTGTGACATCATGCGTCGTCTTCTCACGCACCCAAGGGGATTGGAGAGCCTCAATCCCCCAGGATGGATTATTTTGGCAGCCTATTACCAGGAGGACCAAAGACCAAAATACAAACTGTGCCAACACCTCAGGAAGCGAGAAAGATGAATGGTTTCGCCGAGAGAGTAAGATATATGTCGACGAGGATCGAAGAGCCTAGTCCTCTTCAGATTATCTTTCACACAAAATTTGGCCACATGCAAAGGAGATTAGAGGCACTGATAATAGGTGTCACTCTCTCATGCGAGTCAGTCACCTATTCACAACCAAGTTGGTTCATGGAGATTAAGAAAGTGGTGAAGCCAATACCTAAATACTCTCGCGGCGCAGGATCATCTGTCCAATAGCGGAGAGAAGTTCTCTTCTGGCAAGAGACGTGAGCCCGCCCCCAAGAAGCCCGAGGCTGCAACATTTGTATAGCAAGCAAACCACTCTACTTACTACGACGCTAGAGTGGGTGGTTCAGGTGTGTGCAGTAAGGTTGGGGACGAACGACGACCCAAATGCACATCGCGGCGGTTGCAAACTTGGTCCCGGTCGGTTGTCGGCCGGGGTGACGGAGAATCCTCCATCCGTGGACAGCCCATTTCTAAGAATAGCTGAGGAGCTCCCTTCCCAGCAGTTAGCAAGCAACAAACAATGAGGTTCCCTTCATTCCGGCGCCGCTCCAATGCCACGCCTGATCCATAATCTGTTTCTTTTTCTTCTAGTTTTCCAATGTACATCTTCTGCTTTTTTTTCCCCGCCATTTTGAATTTTGACTTTTAATCCTTTTGCATGGGCAACAGCCGAATCATGAGGGCTAGGGAATCGCCAGCCAAGAGAATCATCGACTTGTATAGGCCAACTGGTGTCTGTCTTCACAAAGACCAAAACGGAGATATTGATGAGTCTTTGTCAATTCAGTCTTTGAATTCTGTCGAGTGCCAGAGAAACGAGCAGTTGGAAGTACTTCGTACCTCATGGTTGTATGGTTGAAGAGGTTGAGAATCCGCCGCGATGCAATGCAACGTTTACATCCCAGAAAATATCCGGCTCGCGTCCCCCGACTTATTATCCTTTTACTACGAATAATGCGGTGCCTCAGCTACTGATCAAATTGGACTTGGGACCGGGGAGGCACCAGACACACCCGTCCTAGGCACCCCAGGTTACAACATATTAACAATTGATATTGTACGCTCAGCTCAGGCCTTGGACCATACGAGGTAGCTTCCCATCCTCTGGTTTGGAAGGAACGCCAGCGGGGTATCATCGCCAGCCGTCTGGCGCCAAAAGTCCTCGCCAGAAACTTGGGGGCCGACGGGTGAATTAGAGTATCTTTGGAGAGAGAGAGGTGTAGACCGAGAGATTGGGATTGGTCGTGAAGAGGACTAGTCTGCTGGTCTCCGATGTTTCTCTCGACCCAAAGAAAGGCCCGTCTGTCGGGGTCAAAAAAGACAGGATCAGGGATGCCAGCATTCAACCGCCACGTATGGTTGATATATCAATCGCTTGAGACATCGGACCTGAGAAGAATGGACGCCAGCGAGATAACAGAAACTTGCAGGCAATGGGTCTTCGGTCAATCCAAAGACGGTCCACTGACAGGCCCATGAAACTCGAAATCTTGGTTTACCTGGCATTACAACCCACTTCTTAATCCTCCGTCCCACAGACAATCAGCACTCGGTGACCCAAATAAGAGGCAATTCTATGAATCATTCACGATGCCAGCCGGGATATGTACGCGGTGACGAGCCTTTACTCATCCCATGTCACATCTGCACCGGACAAATCACCAAATGGACATTGAATGACGTATCCTCGACGTCGCGATTTTCCGTCTACCCAATCTGTTCAACGGGGGGCCTACGTCTTTCTCCGTATCTGCTAACAATCAAAGCCAGGTGCCAGGTGAAGACAACGGAAAACGGAACAGGCTGGGGGGGAAGGGAGGGAGGGGTAAGGAGTAATAAAGAGAGGAACGGATGAAGTCGATTTTGGCATCTACTGGTGGTGTTAGACCTGGTTCCGTATTCCAATCACGGAACTAGCTAAACCAGCCAAAAGAAGAAGAAAAAAGACCACCAAATATAAAACACCGAGTCGTCGTACATAGCCGATTCCAGTCTACCCAGTTACGCCCTTGTTTTTCTTCGGGCCATGGTGGACGTTGCCGCCACCCGAAGCGGGTAAAAGAGAATGAGGCGTGGGCCCATTTCGACAGGTTGGAGACCGAGATGGATGGAAGCATTGGGGTTTGGGGTTTGATTGAGGCAATTCGATTATGAACAATCCCATTGGACTTCGCGCCAACCTTAAAGTCGGATAGAGTTAAGTTCTGGTTCTGGGATGGATCAATCAATTTGATGATGACGATTGACTCGGCGTCATTGTCGTTGGCGGCGGATTGACAGCTCCGTTTCTCCAGTGCTGAAGTCGGACTCTCCTCGTTCCATCTTCCTTTCCCTGTATTGCATAGGCCCAGCAGGGCTCGATGGTCACCGCTGATGGGCTTGCTTGGCTGATCTGAAACGAAGGAAACGGAGATCTTGTTTCCTCATGCCGGGAAACGCATGATTTGATCTACCAATGGTTCGTGGGTGGCTAGAATCCATCCTGGCATTGACACCTATACAGACGTGGCTCTATTTCTCACGACTCAAATAACTCCATGTTGCAGGCACACCTCTCCAGCCAGGCTCTCGGCGCTGGGAAGTCTCTGAGCTCACCTCAGACCAGCGGCCCATCCCTCATGGAGGAGGGCAGGACGGCTTTAACCAAAGTCCACTCGATATTTGGGTGCGTATACTTCTCGCCATCCACTCTCATCAACCATCTGCAGCCATCCGGTTTGGTAATGGTACCTTGCACCTTTCAAGTCAAGTCGAGATGCTCTCGCACGTCAAATCAAATTAAGCATCACACCCATCCATCTTCGCAACTCGCATCTCACCCTCCCTGCCATCAAGACCTCCACATGCCCGCCATGCCGCCGTACCTGATGAAAACTGGTAACTCTAACTCTCAATACTACGTGAGTGAAGGAACAGCCAGCCCGATCGACGCCGTGCCCCCCCTCCCCCAAACAACCGCAGCCCGTCCCATGCCCTCAGCCATGCGACATGCGGGGAGATGCGCGGACTCTCCCAAGTTATTCAGTCATATTCATCTTCACTCTTGCTCCGCGCGTCAGCCTGTCTTTTTTTTCTCGGTTTCCTTGGGTCCGGTCAATTCTTCGCATCTTGGATCCAACCAGACGTGTGATCATTTATTGCCGTGCCTTGACGATGTCGCCTCGGGATCTATTATTAAAAAAATGAAATAAAATAAAATAAACACAACGTATATCAAATAACTCATGACTCCAATAGACAGGACCTTACTGGAAACGGCACAACCGGAGGCGAGTAACAGAAAGAGGATGCATGCGGAGGAGAGAGAGGGGAAATAGCAGACATGTCCATTGTGGGCATACACTCATACATACTCATTGATGCTACCCCAATGTCCCAATTCGAAGCGGTATGGGTAAGCGTACTGCATAATGGATATAATTGTGGATATTCGGGAGCGCAATATATTGATCTGTTAAAACAGCAAAGACGTGTTAATACAGAAAACCCGGGGGCAAGATGTGGTATTTCCGGTATAATAGGAACGGAAGCCTCGTCATCTTCCCACCAAGCGAAGCAGCGGTCGTTCGTTCGCTACAAGCCTCCATCCATGTCTTTTCAGGGGCATTTCTGCGTGCCCCAGGTGGAAGCCAACCTGATTTAAGTAGAAACGAGGCCAAACTTCCTTCTTCCACGAGAAGCCGATTCTATTGGAGTCTTCCGCGGCGTTGGTGGCCGAGCTGGACTTCTTCGCCACCATTAACAACAAACACGATCCGATCATTTAACCGACGAGCGCCTTTTCTTCTTTAACCCCCCCGTAGAACTCGATTCTGCAAGACAGGGAAGGTTGGGCTCTTTCACTCCTCTTGTTTCTTTTTTTCTTTGTTTTTATATTTGGCGATGGCTTGGCTTGTTGCTTAACAACTCCCTCTGAATAAGACGAGCCTTCGCCCAAACGACCTGGCTTCACGCCTCTCGTCAAGCCGCGTCATTCCCTCAATTCGCAGAAAATTCGAAGAAAGCAAGGGGTCTTCTTAACAGGAGAAGGGGGCACCATGGCGGACAACACGACAGTCGACGTGACGGACGTCCCCGACGAATACATCGGCCAGTCGGTGGTGCCATGCGCCGTGATATCTACCGTCGTTGCCTTGATATTTGTTGGTTTCAGATTCTACACGAGAGGCATAATATTGCGAAGGTTAGGTCTGGAGGATTGGTTTATACTCGTGTCGCTTGTAAGTTTGTCTGTTAGTGAGAGAGAAGTAGATTGCCGGGAATCCTGACATTGCGCAGATTTGGGTGATAGGGTCTATGGCTGGGACCATCGCAAGTGAGTCTGTTTCCATGTAAGTGGACGTTGGAGCTGGCGACTAACACGATATACTCTTCATCAGTGGTGGAGGCGGGGTTGGGACGACACAAGCAGTATCTCTCTACCAAACAGTTTGAAACATATCTCCAAGTAAGTCGAGGCTGTCGTTCCATTCTCTCATCTCCTTTTTGTTTCTAGATTTCAACCCCTAACGCTTTCTTCTTCCCATGCATAGGCAAATCTCTTCAGTTCCATCCTCTACGTCGCCTCTCTCACATTCACCAAGCTCTCTATCCTGTGCCTCTACCTCCGCATCCTCACCTACGAACGCACGCAGCTGGCCACCAAACTCCTCATTGCCACTGTCACCATCTCTCACATCTACATCCTAACCAACCTCTTCGTCTCTTGTGTGCCCCTCACGGCTTTTTGGGACTACTCTATCCGAAAGAACTCCTACTGCCATGATTCGTCAATATACTGGTCCAACTATATCCTACACATCGCGACCGACTTCTTAATCTTCTTGCTTCCCCTCCCTGTTATTTCGAAGCTGAGGATACCAAAGAAGCAAAAGTTTGGTCTCCTTGCCGTCTTCCTCCTTGCGTTCGGGTAAGTCAAGTTTCCCCCCAACATGTATAATTTCATTTGATATTTTCTTAGTTCCCTCCTCTTACACGCACTCCTTAAACCAACAGAGTCTGCGCCGTTTCCGTCCTCCGAATGGTCCTATTCCTCGACTCCAACCGCCCCGACCGCCCCAACCGCGGCGACATCACCTTCACGACCATCAGCATGGCCAACTGGTCCATGATCGAAATCTGCGCCTCCATAGTCTGCGCCTGCATGCCGACGCTAAAACCCCTCATCATGCGCATCGTACCCAACTTCTCTCGATCGAGCTCCCCCGCGACGGACTGGCACGATGACGTGGCCGTCATGGCTGGGTACGAGAGGCCGCTGACGGTCGGGACGAGGCCCAGCAGGAAGAATAGGTTGTTGTCGGCCCGGGATCTGTTAAATTCTAGGTCCACGACGCGTGATAGAGTTCCTCCCATTACGGGCGGCGCTTTGGACGGGGTGGATAGGGCCGGTGTTACTCTCGGTGCGAGGAGGTTTAGTTGCGCCACTTGCTCTGATGGAGCGAGTTTGCAAAAGGCAAAGGTGAGAGAGGAGGAATACGCTATGGAGGACCTTTCGCCAGTGGAAAGGGATGATTTGGAGGCGTATCGCGCGGGGATGCAGTCGCCTGCCGAGAGCGAGAGGCCGTTGAGGCCGAGTGCTTCGGATACGAGGTCTGTCTACGAGCAACAGCGTCGGTGATGTCGACGGCAAAAGGTTTGGAATGACGTTTATGATATGAGGATGCATCAGTTTTGAGCGTTTCTGTTTTGTTCTTTTGTCCACTTTCATGACTAGGGCTGGTCACGGTGTTTTCTCTCTCTCTCATGGGGTTGAATTTGGCGCCGAAAGGAGCATGGGTTTTCTTGAATATCACAACAGTCGGGTGAAAGTTTGGAACGCAGTTTCCATACATCTTTTTTTCTCAGTTGTATTCTAACTCATTTTGATTCGTTATACCGGGTGATATAGCTCGCCAGGATTTCAAAGTCGTTCCCAGGGACCGTCCTTGAGGGTGAAACAAATCTGGATGTTTGCAGCTCAACACCAGTAGTCAATGGTCGTGATTGCAACATCAAACACTGTGTGTAGGTAAAGGTCAGATCTCTGCTGTGGGCAATAAATATCAGGAATCCGAGCAAAAGACTTCAGTTGCGTTCCTAGTACTAGTACATATACACCAGATGAAAGGGCATTGCTCTCGTCCCTCTTCTCTCCCGACATCTCAGTTCGTAATTCGGTAAACCTTGACAAATCCCTAAGAGACGCCTTGTTTTGGAAAATTGCATCGAAATAAGGTACGATGCGATCAACAATCTGGTTCGTCTATGGGGCGTCCGGTCATGTTAGCATCCCACATGATGAAAGACTTGGGAGGTGAGAGAACGATTGAAGTGACTTACTGGATGCTGGAGCACCCGTTTCCTCCCACGCGCTAACCTGGCCTGAGGAGGAGTTCCTCGGCGTTGAATTCTTCCCACATGGCATAGTAGCTCATAACGCCCTCGATGTGATATCACCCTTCTCGTTCATTTCTCCTGCTTCCCCGATGGCTTATGCGATGAGATCCGCAACGTTCATCGGCATCTCGTCGATCTGGGTGGAGTAGTACACTGCGTCGAGAATGTCAGTCTCCATCTCTCTTTCAAAAGCAAACTTATCCAAAAGACACTTACACTCAATGTCGCGAAGGATCCTAACATCTTCGGTAGTAACAAAGTTGATAGCAACACCCTTGCGACCGAAACGACCGCTACGGCCGATACGATGGATATAGTTCTCTCGATTGCTAGGCAAGTCGTAGTTGATAACCAGACTGACCTGCTGCACATCGATACCACGGGCCCAAACGTCGGTCGAAATCAACACCCTGCTGTCTCCACGCCTGAAATCGTTCATAATACTGTCACGCTCCTTTTGGGGCATCTCTCCGTGCATGCTGCTAACGGTGAAGTTGGCCTCGCGCATCTTCTCCGTCAACCAATCGACCTTGCGACGAGTGTTGCAAAAGATGACGGCCTGGGTGATGGTAAGGGTATCATAGAGATCGCAAAGGGTATCAAACTTCCAGTCTTCCTTCTCGACGGCAATAAAGTATTGTTTCAAGCCCTCGAGGGTCAACTCGTCACGCTTGACTAGGATACGGACGGGATCGGTCATGAACTTGGTCGTCATGTCGAGCACGTCGTAAGGAAGCGTGGCGCTGACAACCACGACCTGAGTGGCGGGAGGGAGATAGCGGTAGACATCGTAGATTTGTTCGCGGAAGCCGCGGTTAAGGAGCTCGTCTGCTTCGTCGAGGACGAGCATCTTGATGTGGCGCGTACGAAGATGGCGGCGGCGAATCATGTCGGCCACGCGACCGGGGGTTCCAGAAACGATGTGTTGGCCGTAGTCGAGCTTCCGGATATCTTCTCCGACGTTGGTGCCGCCAATGCAGGCATGGCACTGCACGTTCATGTAGTCGCCAAGGGCCATAACGACGGACTGGATCTGGGTGGCAAGTTCGCGCGTCGGGGAGAGGACGAGCGCTTGAGTCTCGCGCACGGCGGTGTCGATGACCTGAAGCATGCTGATGGAGAATGTCGCCGTCTTACCCGTACCGGATTGGGCCTGGGCAATAGTATCGCGACCTTTGCAAATCTGGACGATTGCTCGGGACTGGACTGCAGAGGGTGTCTCGTAGCCGTACGCATAGATACCTCTGAGGAGATTCTCTGAACAAATGGATTAGCATTGATGGTGCCACATACAATGTGAAGAGGTCGAGATTGTGGGTCACATACCCTTCAGCGACATGGCCTCAAAGGTAGGGTGGACGGTGACCTCCTTGGAGGTGGTGAATTCCATGCGCTCATCAGCCTTACGGTCAATGCCGCCAGAACTAGCTCCCTCTGCCATGTTTGCGTTTGGGGAAAAGTCGCCGGATGAGGGTTAAGCCGATGGTTGTATTTTGGGATCTCGTCAAGAAAAACCGTGGTGATCGAAGGGGGTGAATGGCTTAATTTGATGGTTTCGAATGCGACGTGTCGAGATTGGCTGAGGTGGGAAGTAGTTGTGGTGCAGAAAAAACGAAGGTGAAGAAAAAAAAAATACAAGATGACTTCGAAGTAGCGCGTGCACCATCTCTCTCTGGGGGAAGCCTTGCGCAGATGCAGGAGCGCAGCTACAGTATTTAATGGTCGGTTAAACGCACTGTATACCTAACTTTGAGAAGCTCTTCACATTTGAGAAGGCGCGACAGCGATTTTTCCAAAACCCTCCATCACATTTTCCAGTTTGCCACAGCCAACCATGTTTTTAGAAGACGAGCGCTATATTCACGAGGACCTCGAACGCCTCGAGCAGGCCATATCCGATCGAATCGGAGATGAACCCAAGCACATACGCGACCGATTAAACAAGGACCACGAGATCGCCCAACTATTAGACCAGATCAAGAGCCAGTCCACCACGCTGCTGAAGCTCTACCGCGACGAAGACGGCGCTCTAACGAACGAGGTACAACGGATAGGGAGCGGCGATCCGTTCGAAGAGTTTTACCGCGAGGTCACGGCCATTCGCGACCACCATGCTCGATACCCAAACGAGCAGGCTGAGAATACGGAGCTTCGTTACCGCGCGAAGAGGACGGCGGATGGAGAGTTGATACCCTATGTTATAGACTCCCTATTCTCCGGGGAGGAGGCTTTCGGTCGCTTCTTCGATCTTCACGGTTGTCACGACTCATACCTCAACCTACCGAATGTCAAACGTCTCAGCTACCTCCAGTACCTCGAGGTGTTTGATAATTTTGCCGTTGGCGCGGGGGGCATAAAGAGGGACGACAAGTTGACGGATCAGTACTTCAGATACCTCGGAGAGCTAGCGGATTATCTCGAGTCGTTCATGCGCCGTATTCGACCACTAGAGAACGTTGATAAGGTCATCGCCGACTTCGACAAGGAGTTTGAAGAGGCGTGGGAGAAGGACGAAGTAGAGGGGTGGCAGACGAAGGGTAACGGGGCTACGAATGGATCGAACCACCAAACCAGCACAGAAGAGGCCATCTACTGCGAGGACTGCGAAAAGGAATTCAAGAACGAAAATGTCTACAAGAGCCATTTGACGGGGAGGAAACACATCAAGGCGGCGGAGAGACGCGCACAAAGAAAGAAAGAAGAGGAGGAAGAGACAAAGACTAATGGCGTCGGGGGTATCTCGGCGAGGAGACTGAAAGAAAAGGCAGTCGCCGAACGAGAATATCGAGTTAAGCGCCTGGCATCGGCCATGTCGACGGAGCGCGGCGATACTAGGGTCAACGTCGAGCGCAAGCAGGGCATGACGGAAAGAGAACGACAGCAGGAGTTGGAGAACCTCATGAGCATGACAGACCGCACCCAGCAGGCAGCGGCGCCGGAAGAGGGCGAGGAGGAGGACGGCGAGGAGAGGATTTACAATCCCCTCAAGCTGCCGCTGGCATGGGACGGCAAGCCTATCCCTTTTTGGTTATATCGACTGCACGGTCTTGGCGTCGAGTTCCCTTGCGAGATTTGCGGAAACTTCGTCTACATGGGACGTAGGGCATTCGACAAGCACTTCAACGAGGCACGTCATGTTTACGGTCTGAGGTGCCTTGGTATCACGAACACCACGCTCTTCCGAGATATTTCGAACATCGACCAGGCGCTGCGGCTCTGGGAGAAGATACAGAAGGAAGAAAAGAGGAACAAGGTGGACGAGGGCAGTGTGGTGCAAATGGAGGATGCCGAAGGCAATGTGATGCCGGAGAAGGTGTACTATGACTTGCAGAAGCAGGGTCTTCTGTAGAATGTCTCGATCTCGTAAACTTGGGCCTGGAGTTTGGTATGACAAGTAGGGTTCAAGGTAGATGATTCGAGTTTTCTTTCTACGTCAATCGAAAACAGCAACCTTAACCTTGAGTCCAGACCAGTGCATCTACTTGCCCCATCCTCGCTGCCATAAGTTCTTAATTGTCTCCATTCCCCCTTCCCTCCCCTCTTTGCCTGTTTTCTTCGCCTCTACTTTCTCCATGATCCAATTGCTGCGTGCCTTCTTACCTTGATTATCCCAATCTGATAAAGTTCATTGATATCTCTCCGGCAGGTAAGGTTAGATAGTTGACGTCAAAAACCGAATATTGGAGTTGGAGCAAGGCTAGTCAAGATTCGAGCGTTAACCTTTCCAACTCTGAGCAGCTTCCCTCCTTGCTTCTTCCCAATCATTCTGATTCTGACGACAACACCGCCCGGCCAGCGATGCCGCGTCTACCCACCCCAGCTGCGCCCCTGCCCTCGACGCCGTCGCAAGATGATGAGGTCCCAACAGTGCGATTTGGGAACGTCGAAGAGCTCTTCGAGCAGATTGCCGCTACCCCCGGCGACATGCTCATCGTCACCCGTACGCAACCGGATTTCGTACAATATTGAAATTTCATGCTGAAGTGGTTTTAGATATCACTCCACTAGTCTTTGCCGTGATCGAGAGAACGCGAGACACTCGCAGGCGGAGATTTCGTTTTCATTACTACGCCAACAGGAGAATGCTCGTCATAGGAATTCCGACCCTTTGCCATGAACACCTCCATCTTGAGCTTTATATGCAGCTTTTCAGCATGATTTGCGATATGGGCGTCAGAACACATTGGAGATCTATGGGCATGGCTACGTTCCGAGCAGAAAGTGATAGCGGGGAGGCAGGTTCATCGGGCGGTCCCCGACTGGATCATGGACGCCCGCCCGGCTGGCCAACACTGGTCATCGAGTCTGGACACTCGGGATCACTGGCAGAGTTACGAACTAGTATGGATTGGTGGTTTTCTGCATCAAACCACGATGTTAAAGTTGTGATTCTCGCGAAATTATATCGCAGGCGTCGCGAAATCATTATGGAAAGTGGGAAGAAGAACTACCGACTTCTGAGAGGCCAGGGGCCACTACAACTCGGGCTGCTGTTGCGCTACAACCTGTCCGGCGGCAGGAAATCCTGATCACTGAAAACCCTACGAACCCAAGATCATATGATTTCGTTAACGCCGCATTGATATTGCCATTTGGGCCTCTCTTCCTGAGAGAGCCGAATCCGGCTGCAGGGGAAGGAGACTTTGTAATGGGTATTCCCCACCTGGAATACTATGCAGAGCTCGCCTGGGGTACATTTGAGGATTAGATGACAGATTGCGTCCATGTTTTTCTGGATCTCCTCCGATGTGTCCGGGAAGCTGCATGGTTGGCAAAGAGAGACCATTCCCAGGCGATAGAAGTAGTCCCTCAATAAGGAACAACACAGCGAGCCATGGCGCGACAATGTGTGTGTAGGAGCAACAGGCTACTTATTGTTCAATGTTTCACATAGTTTGTAGTTCTCCGTGGCCGACGCTTACAACCTGCGCTACGAATACTTGTTCAAGACGGTGCTAACAACCCGAATGTTCTCCTGCCAAAAGCTCTGCATCTCGTCCGGGGGTAAATCTTTCGGCCTCCACTCGGGCTTCATGAACAGGGCAAACCGAAGCCACTCGAGGAATACCTGGGTCGCCTCACTCTGATTCCACTTCTTCCAATAAGGTATAGACCCCCAAAATGCTTCACGGAGTTCATCGGCGGAATCGTACTCCGGGCCAAATACATTGTCGGCGGGTTTACGGAAAAGCATCTCGATGACGCGGTGGAGAGAGGCGTATGGCGCGCTGGCTACAAATTCCCAATCGATGATAGCTCGTATCTCGGAGCATCTCTCGCTAGACACGATGACGTTGTGCGGGCCTAAGTCTGCGTGCACGGCGACGATGGGTATGTCCTCGACGATGGCGGGAATATTCTGCAGGCGATTCTTGACAAAGTCCCTAATACGATCTAGGAACTGCTCTTTGTATTCCTCGATGCCCTGTTGCTGTTCAAGAGCGACGAGTGATGACCTGATATGCGCCCGAAGGTACTCGCGTACAGAAGAGAACGGGCCACCGAGGCTGTAATGTCGATCAGGCCCAATCCTGAGAACAACTCGGTCTTCGATGTTCTCGGCGATAAGCTCGCCGATCAGATGAGGTTTTGGGAGCTGGATTTGCCAGCAGGCTTGGAAAGCGAGGGCCATTTTCTTCACAAAGACGAGTCTCTCCTCGTGTGATAATTGAGGATACGCTGACGATGCCATTACGCCGGGTATGAACTGGGCTATTTGCCGACCCATACCCGTGGCCTCTTGCCGTCTCATCTCTCCTGGTATTGGATACACGGTGGGGACGGGTAAGATGTGAGGGTCGATCGTTCTCGAAATGAAAGTCATGAGCGCATCCATCGATGCTACACGGCCGTGGTGACGTAGCTGAACAACGTATGCGACATCCGGGCTCTCACGGACTGTGACCTTGTACGAGATACTCAGCGCGCCATCTGTGAATCTCGTCGATGAGGCTAAATGTTGACTCGTCGCTGCAAAGATAGCCTCTGTAAGCTCCGCTTCGGAGAGCCCGATGGGCTCGGGAGGCAAGATTTCCTTCGATCGCCTGTCAATCTTGATGTGGTATCGGATAATGGGCGCGGCAGACTCGAAGTCCTCCAACGCTGCCGACCAGGAGAAGGCAGTCGGAGTCGATTCGATCAGTGCATAGGCTGCGCCTTTGCCTTTCGGAGAACCTATTGCGCCAGAGAACACGCAGGCTAAGAGTGCCGACAAAGCTTCATCTTGCGTCATGAGCTCCTCAGACATGATTGGGGCCGCACTGAAATATCCCAGGATCGATTCATCGAAGCTGTGAGGGGAAGGGTGACTGTTGAATTTGGGTGTACTTCGGACTACACTTGACGAAGTACTGCGTACCTCATGTTCAAGGAAGTTGAGGAAGTCGACACCGACAAGCCTGGAATATCAACATTGATGTTTGCTGTTGACATGTGAATGAAATGAATTTCCTACCGCTAGCCTCAAACTTCGAGCCGGACAAAATTTCTGTCTTATTATAGTATACTGTCGAGGTGAATATTTTAACCTCGAGTAAACTAATTACTGCAAATGACAGCCCTTCGTCAAAGACGACTTGGATGACAGAATGGGAACGAAAGGCTTGAGGCTCGGTATTGGTGTTTAGGCAGCACCTAAGCATCATAGTTCAATTGAGCCTCACCACAGCAACCACCTCAGCGTTCCCCTCCATTGTACCACCCGAGCCATGCCAGCATCAAACAAACTCACCCCACCGCGTCACAATCCACACTCGTGTGCTCTTCGTCTCAACCTCGCGGCGAAGAAGCGGATGTGAAATGGGAAATCAAATATTAACAGCCTCTCATTAGGCATGTCTGCCTTGGTTAAACCTATCCCGGCCCTGTACACGGTCTATATTCTCCGATCAACTGTCCGACACGCGTCGCTGTACATCGGATCCACTCCGAATCCGCCACGACGATTGAAGCAGCACAATGGCGAGGTGAAGGGGGGCGCGGCGCGCACGTCGCGCGCCAGTTTGCGACCGTGGGAAATGGTCGCGATAGTATCTGGGTTCCCGGGAATGTTGGCTGCTCTCAAATTCGAGTGAGTCTTTTTTATTTTGGATGTGAGTAAGATGCTGGGTAAACGAAAATTAACAAATTACCAGATGGGCTCTCACAAATCCTCATTTATCTCTACACATACCGTCGGATGCTCGAATATCCATTTCAACGCAGAGAAAGAAGAACGGCCAACCGAAACGGCCCCGCGCGAGCCTTGTCTCCGTGCTCTCGAACCTCCACCTGCTGCTCGGGGTACCCAGCTTCGTGCGATGGCCGCTCACGCTCCACTTCTTTAACAAAGACGCTCACACGGCCTGGGAAAAGTGGCTTGCGGAAAACGAGGAACCAATCCCGCTGGGTCTTATGATTGAAAAAGATTTTGGACATGGAACTTTGAGTAGCGGTAGCCATCCGACGGTGTCATCGAGCCAGCCACAGGAACAAGAACCCTGGGGTATCCATTCCCTCGCCTTGGACTATAAGCCGCTTAAGAGCTATGTTGAAAAGGCGAATGCGATATTCGCTTTTGAGAGGGAGGGAAATTGCGTGCATTGCGGTGATGAGATGCCGCCAGGCGAGGGCCTCTACGCCGTCTGCCCCAATGAAGAATGCGAAGCGGTTGGCCATTTAACTTGCTGGAGTCGTCACTTGCTGGCGGGCGACAATTCCATGGGTGCAGTGCTGCCTCTACATGGCAAATGTCCCTCCTGTAAGAGTCCCCTACGATGGGGTGAGATGATGAAGGAGCTGAGTTTGAGGGTCAGAGATCCGAAGGAGATTGAAAAGCTGTTGAAGACGAGGAAGAGGGCGAAAAAGGCCGAGTAGATTCATTCTCGTCTTGTTTACGGATGGCTACGATGACTATGACGCGATGTACGATGCTCGGTGTTGATCATGAGGAGGCTCAACAGGGTCTTGTTTATGGATGGGTGAAATTTCTCGGGCACTTTGATAGACACACCCTCTTCTTTGATTTGTAAAAGATATTGATCAATCCATTCACTTATTATTTTTTTATTTTATTTTTATTTTTCAGTTTTATTTATTTTTCTTTTCTCTCTCGTTTTCCTTTTCTTCGAGTCTGAAGACTGTTGACGGGGTCATTTCGGCAGCCTTGACAGCTACTTGATGGAAGCTTGGGGCTCTCTCTTCGAGAAGTGACTTCATCCTTTGAAACGTCGAATTGAACCGCGTGCATTGATGATCAGAAATATGCGGCTGACTCAGCGATTCACTTCTTCTCCCCACAGCAAAAGTGGTCTGGGCACATTGCAGGGTCGGACTCGAAGAACGTCAGTCGCCTGTGATTGGCCCGCTGTTCTGGGTCATTAAGCCGACCCTTGCATGATGAGTCGTCGATATCAGAAAAGTTAGCCAGCGGGTGATGCGGACCATCGATTTTTTTTCTCACGTTTTGAGAAAAGTCACGGGGAATTGGGGCGGAACAGGTTTCCCCCCACACCGTCTGTCGGGCATAATCCCCAAGAATTTCCCATTCAAGCGATATGAAGTTTGCATGACAAGAACATTCTTTTTATTATTACGAGGTAGGCTTTTCTCCCTTTTTCTTGTATGCATGTATTTTACCTATCCTACTTCCGAGTGACGGGCGATGATGCCACAATTTTCATTGGTGTTAGAGTCTGGGAGATCAAATGCCTTCAGAATCGACATGTCGTCAAGTACGACGCACGCTAGACAGATACCCAGCATGGGGGAATGCTGCGGTACCTGTACTTCCTATCAAAAGCTGCGCACAACGCTAAGTCGTTAGAGGAACTTCATCTGCAGTAGTGCCACCACCTGATCGGGCGCGTACGAAGTAGCTTTAAATCTCATCACGGGTTGATCCTTCCTGTGCCATACTATCCGAAGGCACTGATACATGGCGACAAGTATCATGAATTATAAGTTGCCTTTCAAACATGGAGGAAAGTTTTTGTATCCACTAGCGTGGGTAAATTTTTGGACGGTCGGCAGATTTTCAATCTTGGTCTTGTCTGATGCCACTGGATGCGATCGTGCTTTTGAGGAGAGTTAAATCCGAATACTATACTGGCGCGCGATGTTGCCCTCTTCGCCTGGTGGAGAGATCAATTGATGTTGACCAAAGCCACAGCCTTCCTTCAAGTCTGATAATAAGTGTCCGAGCTCACTCCAACCCCACGTACGACTTGTCGCTCGAAATGAAGTTGCCAATATCGGCAGCACTGCACTTGTCATGAAAGCAGGGAATATCCGAGGTACACAGTGTCATTGTTTGATTGGGGCACCTGCCGTTCCAGCCTCCTGTTCGCCTGTTCGCCTGTTCGAAGCATCGATGTCGGTACACACACTCGGTCTTGGGCAGGAAAGATGGAGGCGTGGGACAATGTGTCAATGCTGTATGTGTGTGCGTGTGTGCGTGTGTGTGTTGTGTGTGTCCTGGTGGTGGAGTTTGGCGTGTCGTGGTGCGGTGTCGTTAGAAAATGAGGCACCTATTTTTGTGCTGCTTCCCGAAATTCTTGACGGCGCTTGTACTCCGGCGTAGTGTGGGATTAGCCTCATGTACTTGCACTGTCCTTATTAAAGCCGGGTTACATTACAAGCGCGGGATTCCTGCCGATAACAGAGGTCACTGGCCCAAGTTCAGTACAGTACGTGGACTTGTCATCCGGTCCTGGTACATGAGGAGACGCCTCCTGCTCAGTGCTCGCTCGATCGCACCCGCCGACCAAACTTGGACCCGCCGTTGGCACTATTGCCGTGGACTTGTATTCTTGTATTCCCTGCTTATGTCTTGCCTTCCTCGTCTCTTTCCTAATAATACCTTGACCTCCATCACTGCCTTCTTCCTCCTAATCCCACCTTACTTTCTCTTTCACCTTATCACCTTTTCGTCTACGAGGGATTCCTTCACTCTCATTCCCCGACGACTGCCGGTGGCCTCCTTGCGAATCTCTTGAACTTAGATTTCCTTCACCTTGATTTGCATTTTCCCTTCAGCCCACCAATTCCACTTCGTGCGCCGGGCTGGAGATAGCCTCTCTTCCACTCTCCTATCACCCACCACCAACTGAGCAACACTGGTTTAGTTTGCCGAGACAGCATAGCGCTTGAACCGTCGACTCTATCCTTCCATATTTTCATGCAATCAAAGTCGACAAGTTTGAGAAGTCGCTCGACCATTTCTCGTCCTCATATCGAACCCTGATCGGCCAACGGATGACACGACATTGCGGCTTCGAATTCCCGACTCCTAGCCCTTCCACGCGCACCACCGCTCACCTTCCCACGCTTCACCTGCCCCTTGACTAGGCGTCCCTTTGCCATGCACCGAGCGTAGATTCCCATCACGCATAAATCGTCTTATTTGTCCGAGAATGTCGCTGCGACTCGACGGCTCCGCTTAATTTCCTATTAGTGTTCTCGTTACCGCGTCCCTCGCAAGCCCCCTCATCGTTTCTTCGGTCCATACATAACCACAATCTCCACCGCTTTCCACCTCCGCAATTATGGCAGGAGGATCCGGTCGACCCTCCGCAGGCGCGAGTGCGGGCACCAGCAGTGTGAATGCTAGTTCACGCGCTTCGCCTGCCACGGGCGCGACAGCTTCCGGAAAGATAAAGACTGCGCAAGTCAACTCCAACGGTTACCACCCAACCACCTCTCAGGCCCGCCTGAGCTCGATGAAGAGCGCCCCATTAGATCTGTCGACTGTCGAGCGACGAGGCCGGCTCGCGACGACTCGCCCTCCGCCTAAGAAGAACCGCCTACACGGCCTGCAAGATGCACCAACATACTACCCGACCGACGAGGAGTGGAAAGACCCGATGGAGTACATGAAGAAAATATCCCCTGAAGCGAGGCAATACGGTATCTGTAAAATTATACCCCCTGATTCTTGGAATCCGGATTTCGCCATCGATACAGAGGTACGTCAAATGAGCGTGAGGAGACCTACGACAGACATCCTCCGTCCCCCTCGAGTCCATCCACACATTGCGTCGCACCCAATACTAACTTAGCAATGTTATAGAAATTTCACTTTAGAACTAGAAAACAGGAGTTGAATTCCGTGGAAGGAAGTAAGTGTTTTGTCACTAACAGACGTCTTGCGACCGACATTGGCTGACGGTTTTCCGCCTCAGGTACTCGCGCGAACTTAACCTACACAGACGGACTGTACAAGTTTCACAAGCAACAGGGTAATAATCCTAGTCGTGTCCCTTATGTCGACAAGAAGCCTCTTGACCTCTATCGCCTCAAGAAGGCCGTGGAGGCGCGTGGTGGTTTCGATAAAGTGTGCAAGCACAAAAAATGGGCGGAAATTGGGCGAGACCTCGGCTACAGTGGCAAGATCATGTCGTCTTTGTCCACCTCCTTAAAGAACTCGTATCAAAAATGGCTTTGCCCGTACGAGGACTTTTTACGCTTGGCCAAGCCTGGCGTTCATCATCAGCTCGAGCTCGAATACGGCGGTCCTTTTACTCCCAGCCCGGCTCCGACCCCCGCGAAGAATTCTCAGGTCAACACGCCGTCCGGCGCTAGAGGCAACTCTCCCGCTCGCCAAGCCACTGATGCTCTTCAGGCGACCATCAATGGTGTCAAGAAGGAAGGTGATGGGGATGCTACAATGGCCGATGCTCCAGAGGCACCCCAGCCTGCATCTTCTTCTGGGGGTTTTACTGCTATCAACTCGGGTGGCGGTTTCACTGCCGTCAATTCCGGTGGCGGCTTTACTAGCTTCAACAAGCCAAATGTTTCCGCCCCGCAATCTAGAGCGCCGACGCCCCAGAAGCAATTCGGTAGTCCCCTCACAACGACATCAAAAAATACGCCGGAGCATCGCTCATCTGCAGTTTCTCAAGGTACTTCCTTGAAGCGGCAGCTCAGCTGCGACAGCGCCGACTCCTCGAGAAAGTCCCACGCCCCCGGTGGTGCCGACCAGGAGGAAGCGGATAACGGCAGTCGAAGGAGCAAGAGGTTAAAGAAGGAAGCGGTCCCCACCGTCGCGGGTTCCCATATGTCACAATTCAGGCCATCAGTTCCCCGGGTACCGAGAGAGGAGCCAGCGTGCTCTTCCGCCCCAAAATGCGACCAGTGTGGCAAGTTTGAGGAGAAGGGCGCGCTTCTTACTTGTGAAACTTGCGATCACTCCTATCACGACGGTTGCCTTGACCCTCCAGTCAAACAAAAGCCCGAGTCAGGTTGGAACTGTCCTCGCTGTCTTGTAGGTGATGGTCAGTTTGGATTTGAAGAGGGGGGGCTCTATTCCCTTCGACAATTCCAGCAGAAGGCTGCCGATTTCAAGGCCGGCTATTTCGAGAAGAAAATTCCTCTCGATTCGAGCACCAATGGGCCGAAGCCTATCACCGAGGACGATGTCGAACGAGAGTTCTGGAGATTGGTTACCGATATTGAGGAGACCGTCGAAGTTGAGTATGGTGCCGATATTCACTGTACAACGCACGGTTCGGGTTTCCCGACAATTGAGAAGTATCCCAACAACCCTTACTCCCTCGATCCCTGGAATCTCAATCTTCTACCGCTTCATCCCGACAGTCTCTTCCGCCATATTAAATCCGATATCTCCGGCATGACCGTTCCCTGGGTCTACGTGGGCATGATCTTCTCCACCTTCTGCTGGCATAACGAGGATCACTACTCCTACTCTGCCAATTATCAGCACTTCGGCGATACCAAGACCTGGTATGGTATTCCTGGAGACGACGCCGAAAGGTTTGAGGCGGCTATGAGGGAGGCTGTGCCCGAATTGTTTGAGACGCAACCCGACCTCCTCTTCCAGTTGGTGACCCTTTTGACACCAGAGCAGCTCAAGAAGGCGGGTGTGAGGGTGTATGCGGTCGACCAGCGAGCAGGCGAGCTCGTAATCACATTCCCTCAGGCTTACCATGCGGGTTTCAACCACGGCTTCAACTTTAACGAAGCCGTCAACTTTGCGCCGTGCGACTGGGAACCATTCGGGCTCGCCGGCGTGGAGAGATTGCAGCTCTTCCGACGGCAGCCATGTTTCTCACACGATGAGCTTCTCTGGACCGCAGCAGAGGGTACGACAAGTGGGGCTCTGACCATCCAGACGGCCAAATGGTTGGCTCCGGCCCTTGACCGACTCCACCAAAGAGAAAAGTCGCACCGTGAGGCGTTCATGGCCAAGCACCAGGATGTGAGAGCCCGGGGCGGGGATTCATCTGACCCACTCGAGTGCATCGTTGATGACGCCGACGTCGCCGAAGAGGAATATCAGTGCGCCTATTGCAAAGCCTTTACTTACCTATCGAGGTTTAAGTGCAACAAGACAGGCAAGATCCTGTGTCTGCTCCACGCCGGATACCATGCCTGCTGCGATGCGACCGAGACCCAGCGGTTCAATGGGAAGGGTCATGTTCTCATCTATAGGAAGACTGAAGAGGACATGGATACGGTTCACCACAAAGTCGCCGAGAAGGCTCGTACCCCTGAAGCGTGGGAAGAGAAGTATGAGAAGCTCCTCGATGATGAGGCTGTTCCTGCGCTGAAGACCCTGAAGGCGTTACTGCATGAGGGTGAGAAGATCCCCTACGACCTTCCCTCTTTGCCTCTACTGCGCGAGTTTGTTGACCGCTGCAATGAGTGGGTGGATGAGGCTATGAACTACACCATCCGCAAACAGCAAAACCGACGAAAGAACGACAAGACCTGGCAGAGCGGCAAGAGGAAGTCTGTCGGCGGGTCATCGCCGGAGCAAAAGGACAAGGATCGCGATGTTTCCAATATTTACCGCCTGCTCCAGGAGGCCGAGCAGATTGGGTTCGACTGTCCCGAGATTCTTCAGCTTCAAGAACGTGCCGACGCCATCGAGCAATTCCAGAAGAATGCGCTGCGTGTGCTGGAGCACGTGCAGTCCCAGGGCGTTCAAGAAATCGAAGACTTACTTGAGGAGGGCCGTAACTACAATGTCGATATGGAAGAAGTCGACAGGCTTTCCCGTGTTCTGGATCAACTGAAATGGAATGAAAAGGCGCTTGCCAGCCGAAGTCTCTTCATGACCCTCAATGACGTGGAGAAGCTCATTGAAGAGGGAAAGAGGCTCGAAATTCCTCCTTACAACGATTACCTGACGTATTACACGGACAAAATGCTCGCAGGTCAGCAGTGGGAGAAGAAGGCGCGAGAACTAATTGCTGCCGAAATTATCCACTATCCCCAGCTCGAGGCACTGTCGACTCAGGTTCAGGTTAATGCGACCCCAGTTACGAAGCAGACGCTGGCCCGTGTCGAGCAGATCTTGTCGAAGCAGCGCGACGCCCATCGACAAATTCTCGACCTCACCCAAAGGTCGCGCAATCCCGATTTCCGAGGTCGCCCCAAGTACGGCGAGGTGTGCGACATCATGAAGCGTCTCGAAGAGCTCAACTCTAAGCCGAGCGGAACGTCGGATCTGGAGAGGGAGCAGAAGAGGCATGAGGACTGGATGCGCCAGGGCAAGAAGCTGTTCGGAAAGTCGAATGCGCCGCTTCATATCCTGAAGAGCCACCTCGACTACGTCTTGGGCCGCAACCTTGACTGCTTCGACATCGTCCACGACAAGCCCCGGGATCCCGCCGAGCCTGCGTCGAGAGAACCGAGCCCCGCCACGAAGCAGAAGCGTTGGGAGGATCCGGATAGGGAAGTATTTTGCTTGTGCCGTCGTGTTGAAGCGGGGATGATGATTGAATGCGGCATCTGTCATGAATGGTGGGTTATTATTGCCTCTTCTTTTCTCTCTTTCTCTCTCACCCTTCCCTTACTAACTTATATTTTTAGGTACCATGGGAAATGTCTCAAGATTGCCCGTGGCAAAGTCAAGGATGACGATAAGGCGCCCTGGACATGTCCAATCTGTGACCATCGGGTCCGCATTCCCCGCGATGCCGCGCGACCGAGGCTCGAGGATCTAATTGCCTGGTTCGACGAGATCCCTAACCTTCCCTTCCAACCAGAGGAGGAGGAAGTCCTCCGAAAAATCATCGACAATGCTCAGGCATTCCGGGACCACATCGCGCCCTACATCAACCCGCTGCTTTCATCGCAGGCCGAAGCGGAAACGCAGCGCTTCTATCTACGTAAACTAGAGGGTGCTGAAGTGTTCCTCGTCTCCGAGACGAATTTCTTCCGTCAAGAACTTTACAAGTGGTGCCATATCGCTGAAGAACCGCCGCCGCTTTTCCAGGAGTCCAAGAGTACGCGTAAGCCGCGACCGACGAAATTACAGAAGCTCATGGCCCAGCACGGTGTTGATGATCCCGATGATCTACCGGAAGATGTCAAGGGCAAGGCGAACAGTTTACGGCGAAAAGCGCGATACTATGCCACGCGTGAAGGCGGCCAGGGATCTCCCCCTGCAAGCAGCCACCCACCAGGAATGTCTGGGCTTGGTACCCCGCACCACCGGGATAGCAATCTGTTCGGAACGGGACCTGGCGGCTCTCCTCTCGAACGACCGGGGTATGCAAGCTCTGGGCCCCATGATGGCCATTCGGTGATTGCTCGCCCCCTCGGTGAACCCGTCCGAGGCGAACCCATGAACATAGATGGCGGCGGCTTGATGCACTCTCTAATGCCGGGCGGCCCACGTTTGCTGGTGGACGAGCAGAATCCCTCTCTCGAAGATAGGCTTCTTCGGGGCCACGTAGATGGGCTCAATCTGCATTCGGATGCTGTCAAGAGTAAGGCTCTGGAGCTCTTCCGACGTGTGGATGGGGGCCAGAGACGAGCCGAGGAGATTTACGGCCCCGATGTGTGGAGGCGTGAAGGCGGTTTCTTCGGCGGCCGTGGTGGTAATGTCAACGTCGTCGGGCCGTCCGCCGAGCACCAGGACCCGCGAGAAGTTGACAAGATGTTTGTCGACCTTACGAACCAAGACGATGATGAGAGGAGGGGTAGGGTGACCGGTGCCGATGCGCGCGTCACTACTGATTCTCTGGAGAGGGAGCGGAATGGCATGGATGCATTGCTCGACGGCGCGTGAGGAGGGCGCCTCTTGTACAACACCAAGTATTAATAGTGCGAGTTCTTTCCTTTTCTGTTTCCTATTACCCCAGGACGGAACTTATGATGGATGGGAGGTTTTTTTTTTCCCTTTTTCGTTTCTTGTTTTGACTTTTGAGAGACGGATTGAGGGTTATGGGCCCCTGAACAGGGAGGGTGGTGTCTTGCTTGTATTACAATGGCCTCGGAATGGAACGAGGGCCCAACATTAAAAAAACAGGAGTAAAAAGAGGCATTGGTGTGAAGACTCAAAAAACGGTGGCGTGTTGATTTGGCGAGCGGGATTTCGTGAGAGGACTGGGTTTTCGAGGTTCTTGTACCAGCATATATTCATTCGATGTTGTTTTATTTTCCTGTGTGAGTTTTTAGGGGCATCATGTTTTCAGCATTTCTCTTTCCGTTGTCCTTTTACAACATCCACTCAGTCGAAGACAAGTTTTCCAGTGTTAGCAATAGACGTGAATCCGTTTAGTTTCTGTGTACTTCGTATGCCAGCGCTTTATCGTTTCGAACAACCACTTTTTGGCGGCAGCATTTCAGCACTTGCCGGAAGTCCCCTTTTTGTTTGACAGCCGAGATGGTTGTGGGAAGAGAGGCCTGGTACAATCACCGTCTATGCCGTGGTACCGCTCTCCCGTGCGCCCAATACAGGCGTGTAGACGAGCCTTTCAACGCTCGGGCCGTGGTACATTGTTTACACAAATCAAACTACTTCGTACGCAGGATTGAGGGCGAAATGTAGGTCGCGTGAATGAAACGACCACCAGACGAAAGATATACCGGGGATCGTGATCAAACGGACTCTTCCAGAAAAAATCCAGATTGGTCTCAGAACAACCCCTGAAGACAGCAGAATGCTGTTGTCGCCGAGCAGAAAATGCCATGGACACTCACTTGGACAAGTGGGCCTAATTCCAGACGACAGGACCGTTCATGTTGGAAGAAAAAAAAAAAAAAGAAGAAGAGAAGAAGAACTCAAAATCACAAGCCAAAAAGAGGAAAATTCCCAAAGCCTGTGGAGGCACAGGCTTTGTCCAGTCAGCAAGATGCCGGGAAGTTCCGAACTAAATCATGTGATATATCACGTGGAGAGATGTTGACAATTGATGGGAGGCGATTGGCTGCTTTGGACCGAGGTGCCGAATTTACTGTTCCGTCACATCACCATCGGACCTCTGGGGCCCTCGAAACCTCGAAAGGCAAGCATCTGAACTTCTCGGAGAGGAACCAAAGCACGCTACCTCCAACCCTGCACTTTGTCCTCTCTCACGACTGCGATCCCTCTCCCCCAAGCAGCAATTTCTCTGCGTCTTCAGTTCAATTATCTTATCTGCAAGACCTGCGAGGTTTCTAGTATCCAGTCGCCATGATTGCTCAAAGGGTGGGACTGTCGGCTCTCCGACGAGGTGCGTGACAAAAGCTCCCAGACCTTGCGCGTCCCCCTTCGGAAGAGCTGGAAAGGGACCGTAAAGGACTCAATTGGATTTCTTTCTTGGATCACTAACATTCTACAGGAGCGGCTATCCGACCCAACGTCTCCTTCACGCAGAACGTGCCCAGGCTCGCCGTTGCGTCTCACCTCTCCACCTCCACCTCATCTCGGTAAATACTTCTCCTCCAAAAACAGCTTCCCCCCCCCCCGGACCGGGAAGAGAGAAAGAAGACAAAAAGACTCAATTGGACTAACCCATCCCTCCCCAGCGCCGCCATCGTGACCGAGAAGCTCACCCCCGACCAAGAAGAAACCCTCCTCGTCGCCCAGCGCAAGATCCGCCCCGTCTCCCCCCACCTCCAAATCTACCGCCCCGAGCAGACCTGGTTCGGCGCCTCCATCTGGACCCGTATCACCGGAAGCGCCCTCGCCGGAGCCCTCTACGGCTACAGCATCGTCTACCTCGCCTCTCCTCTCCTCGGCTGGCACATCGAGTCCTCGGCCCTCGTTGAGGCCTTCGCCGGCCTCGGCATCTTCACTAAGGGTACCCTCAAGTCCGTCATCGCGTGGCCTTTCGTCTATCACCTCTTCAACGGCATTAGGCATCTTACGTATGATATGACGTGGGGCTTCGCTAAGCCTACTATCTCGAAGTGGGCAACTATCTTGACTGCTTCGTCGGTTGTTACGGCTCTTGGTCTCGGATTCTTGTGGTAAACGTGACACAAAAGGAAGCGAAAATTCCGCGGGGTTTCTATTTGGAGTGGGGTAATGGGAAAAGGAAGGCGAGCTTGAAGGGATGATGGGTAAAACGGAACGAGATGGGGAGAGGCTCCGGGGGGCAATGAGCAAGTAGGTGTGGGTTGATTCCAGGCCAGTATGGTGTTGGAATGCACGTGTACTTTTTTTCCTTGGGTTATCACAAGAGGCGCTTGTATTGTCCAGACCATACGTCAAAATAGAATGGCAAAAAAAATTTCCTAAACCTGTCACCGATATCATTGCTTGCATGCCGTATATTAATACTTGACCGGAGTCGACAGCTGACATCACGGAAATGTAGTTGAGAAACGTAGAATGCAAGTAGGAAAACACGAATGACCAATGTATTCCTTTTTATCGAAACTGAACGAACGAACGCCTTATCTCCTAATATCATTTCCTATCCATAACCTCCCGAATGCTTCGACAAAGACTGGTATCAAATTTCCTCCACCGGCAGCTTTCTGCGCCTAGTAATTAATATACATGATCTCCGGCTCCTCCACATCCTCAATATCCAGGACGCCAAACTCCACCGCAAGTCTGCGAATCGCTTCATCGAACGTAACATTTTCCTCCTCACGCTTCTCCAAATACGTAACAACGGAGTTCACCGAGGTCTATTCGATGAATCTCACCTCGAGAATCTTCTTGACGAGCTGGTGGTTCCCCAGGGCCACGACGCGCTGGGCGATGATGTCACCGAGGAAGTCGACGAGGTCGGTACGGTCCGAGTCGGAGATTGTGCCGTTCGTCGTGGGTGCCGTGGCGCCGAGGGGAACTTGGTCGCTCGAGATGAGGGAAATGGCGTTGACGATGCCGCCCGTGAGCATCTCGAAGTCTAGTTTGGCTTCGGGCTTATCTTTTAGTGGGTGGAGGATGGTGTCGTTAACGCTCCGAAGAGTCTTGAGTGCGATTAGGCGCACAGCTTCGGGACCGCCTGCCGCAGCGAGTCCGCTGATCGCTCCGAACAGGACGGGCGCCGGCTTAGATTGATCGAGAAAGTGTTTGAGACAGGTCCGCGTGAGCTTCGATCGGAGAAGAGGATTTGAGGCGGAGTAGCGACGCGCCAGCTCGCCGACGAGAGAAGCGGAGAACTCTCGCAGCTGGTACTGTTCCCTCGTGGCATCGGTGCCGTCCTCCGATCCGAGCTTGCGAGACAGGAGGCAGGTAAGAACAGGGGCAGATAGCGGACTAGCGTAGGGGTCGAGGAAGAGGGTCTCGTTGGCGATCAAAGCCGCCGTCAGTTCCATCATGCGACGGAGCACAAAGACGTCATCGAGATGGTGGGTAATCTGGTCGGAGACGAAGTTGATGAAGTAAGGAACCAGCTGATGGATGCCGGGGTCGTCTCGGACAGAGGCGAGAGCCGCCTGGCGGAGGCGCACAACTTCTTCATCCGGATTATCATCGAGGAGAGCGGCCTGGATCTTATCAAAGTAGAGGACCATTTCCTTGCTGACCACATGCTTGACAAGGGGCCGGTTTGGAAGATTGTCATTGCCGGCGAGCGCAGCCAAAGCGGGGTTAGCGCCGGCGCCCTTGGGCAGAAGTTCGTTGGATCTCGAATCGGATTGCATGGGGTTCTGGGGAATCGCGGGCTGTACGCCTTCAATGGCAAGCCAGTGCGCTGAGAGAGGGGGAGAAGAAAAGGTTAGGTTAGAGTATAATCAATGACGGGACAGGTGTGATTGGTGAAAACATACCTGTGAGGGTGGTGTCGCGGGGGATCTTTGGCAGAGGAGCGTTAATCAACTTTTCGAAGTCGACTTCCTCATCCTCAAGATAATAGATAGGTTGTCCGGGGCCCAGACTCGCTTCTCCAAATCGAAGCGGTCGGGTCGACTCGTAGCCGTAGAGCGGTTCAACATCGAGGACGCGGAGGGCAGCATTGACATCTTGCACCGAAACGGTCGTCCGGTGGGCAGCCCTCATGAGCCTCAGCGACTCTACGATTACTTGTCCCACGCGGTACTCGACATCCTGAGTTAGGCAGCGGAGGGCTTCGTCGGAGATGGACGAGATGCCTACGGATTCGGCGACGTCCTTGACGTTCTCGGAGTTCCAGAGGAGTTTTGGTTGGTCGGCAGCAGCTACCGCCTGGCCAGACATCGTGCCAAACAGTCCAGCTGGGTCGATTGGTAGAGGGATTCGGTGTGATGGGAGGAGTTGCGATGAGGACGATTCTGGGCTTGATGATGGCTCGAGTTTGTCGGAGGTTGTGGAAGGTGAAGTTGCGAAGCTCGTCGCAGCTTAGTCAGCAACGAAGCTCTGTTCCGCTGAGGGAGGAGTGATGGAGAAGAAAAAGAACATCGCAAGCTTGAATATGTCGGATGTCTCCAATCTAATACAAATGATAACTCTCAGAAGTCTTAGTCTTTCCTTTACATTATTCTCTAGATGTCCCCGTTCGGGAAAATTGGCCGGACGATTCCCGAGGAAGCAAGGCTTGCAAATGAGACCCGTCCATTCACTACATCTTCCACTCATAATCGGGAAATCTCAAGGCCTTCCATGATGAGAGTCTAAATCGATGATTTCACTTCCATGACTGGAGAAGACATTTTCAAGATCAACTGGCAATTCGTAGGGCGGATTCCGGCGGGATAAAAATGTCAATACCCTGAACTATTCCCAAGCAGGTCCAAGAGTAGAATCACCTCCTCCTTCACCACATCCAAGGGATAGATATCAGATGTTTAGCCTGACAATCGCCCTTGAGCATATGCACATTTGGAAAGGTCTCGACCCTACCTCATATGCATGAGAATAAGGTTGCCAAACTTCCATCACCAGTGCTCTTGTCATACGTTTCAGTTACTGCCCACGATTGGACTGGACATCTTGGACTCTGACGTCAGGACGGCATTGAGAAACCACTATTGCAGTGCAACTGAAAGGACGAAAGTATTGTGGCCTCGTAAAACGTCAGAACTGATCTCGGTCAGACGATAAAACAGCCCCGCAAATCTCGGTAGAGAATAAAGAATGTCAAGGGAACATTATATATATCCCATCAGTCTCGACACTCACCCTGAACCTTCATCTTCATATTAGACTCATCATCACTGTCCTGGCCCTCTTTTTCTGGAGGATATATATTCATAGTAAAAATAAACCACCTTCACCTATCCTGTGCCGTAGAAATCAGACCATCCACAATGGCACCGAAGATCCTCATCGTCCTTACATCCACTGACAAAATGACAAGCGGCAAGCAAACTGGCTGGTATTTGGTAAGTTCTCATGATCATCACATACCCTTCATTTCTAACGCAAAAGCACTCTCACCTTTAACCAGCCGGAGCTTGTTCACCCCTGGGAAGTCCTCCATTCTAAAGCAGAGCTGACCTTCGCCTCACCCAAAGGCGGAGAAGCTCCCATCGACCCAGCCTCCATCGAGGCCAGCAAAGCGGACGCTCCCTCCATGAACTTCATCAAAGAGCACAAGTCCCTCTTCCAAAACACCAAGAAGCTCTCCGACATCTCCCATACTGCTGCCGACGAATTCGACGCCGTGTTCTACCCCGGGGGCCACGGTCCCATGTTTGATCTCGTGAATGACGAGGATTCGATCAGGATCATCAGTAATATGTACGCGAAGGGGAAACCCGTCGCCGCGGTGTGCCACGGTCCTGTTGTTTTCGTGCATGTTCACGGCCCGGATACGCGGTCCATGCTGAAGGGGAGGAAGGTTACGGGGTTTAGCGATGTGGAGGAGGAGCAGATGAAGCTCGTTAGTGAGATGCCGTTCTCGCTTGAGAAGGTCCTGAATGAGAAGAGCGACGGAGGGTTTGAGAAGGCGAGTGAACCGTGGGGGGCGAAGGTTATAGTTGACGGCCATGTCATTACCGGGCAGAACCCTGCGTCGGCTAGGGGTGTCGCTGAGGCGCTGGCTCGGGAGTTGAGTAAGTCTCAAGTCTCTACGAGACCCTGATTTGTATCCACCTTTCTCTGCGAAGCTTGAGGCGCTAATTGTTTACAACTGCAGAGATCTAAGAACCACCATCGGCCTGTCTTGGATAAGAGATATTGGCGCTCGGGTCGAGATGGAATGACGGGTCCGCACCTCCAGAATGCCATTGCGCAACAAAGTCGAGATCGCAACAAGGTAATCCCAAGTAATAATGCCCAACACCAATAGCCGTAACACTGTTCTCATCGAAAGTGACATGACTTGAATGTGCAATATTAAAAATCTTACTAGCCTCCAGAATCCTTAAACGCCATGCCAAATGCCATCTACTATTGACCTCTTCATACCATGATTCATCCCAGTGGTAATGTTATGTTTCATCATGTCGACATATCCAATAATCACGGATTCGCACCGACGGGTTTCTCACCCGCACCCTAACTTAGCGCCTCCTGGGACCCCCAGGCATACCGGGCATGCCACCACCCATACCCATCTGCTTCATCATCTGCTGCATGGCCTGCATATCACCACCTCCAGGCATCCCACCACCGCCAAGCATCTTCATGAGACTGCCCATATCGGGCATGCCGCCCGCACCGGCACCTCCCATGCTCTGCATCCTCTTCTGCATCGCCGCGAGTTGTTGAGCCTTGTTGCCGCCTGCCATGGCAGCCTGCGCCCTCTGCATGTTCTTCATGTTGCCTCCCATCTTCTTGGCCATGCCCGCCATCATTCGTTGTTGTGTTAGCAGATCCTCGACCTCTCGCACGGAGGTGCCGGATCCTCTGGCCACACGCGTCATCCTTGTAGGTTGCTCGATGAAAAGCTTGCCGTCGGAGTCGAGCTCCTTGTCCGTCATGGAATCGCAGATGTAAATCATGCGCTTTAGCTTGGCGCTTCCATCCTCGTCGTCCAAGCCTTGCATCATGTTGCTCATGCCAGGGATCATGCCCGCCATCTTGGATAGAGGGCCCATCTTCATAATGTTGGAGAGCTGGTCTCGTAGATCGCGAACGGTAAAGATACCCTCGGCAATGTGCTTCATCGTATCCTTTTGGTCGAGACGTAGGCTTTGCACATGCTCCACGAGGCCCGCGATATCACCCATGCCCAGTAGCTTCTGCACGAACTGCTTCGGCGCAAATCGTTCGAGGTCTAGCATGTGCTCACCCGTACCGATAAACACGATGGGGGTATGTGTCGCGGCGACGGCGGAAATGGCACCACCGCCGTTGGCATGGCCGTCAGTCTTCGTAATGATGATGGCACCAAAATCGGCCGCCTCCTTGAACGCCTTTGCCTGAGCCTCAGCCTGCTGACCTATCGAGGCATCCAGCACCATGATGGTCTCATCGGGTCGAATGGCTGCCTGGATATCCACCATCTCCTGGAACAACGCCGACTCTTGCCTGTGCCTACCCGATGTATCCACAATGATCACCTCGAACTTTTCCCTCTTGAACTTCTCAACACCATCCCTCGCAACGACCGCGGGATCCGTTTCCGTCAGGGAACCGTAGTAGGGAATCTTGGCCTTGGTAGCATTCTGCTTCAACTGATCAAACGCACCAGCTCGGAAAGTATCCGCACAGACCAAACACGCCTTGTACCCCCTCGTCTGGTAGTACCTCGCTAGTTTCGTACACGTCGTCGTCTTACCCGCGCCCTGCAGGCCGACGAACATGATGATGTTGGACTTGCCCTTCTTGGGTCGGAAGGCCTCGGCGTGGGGGTCGACGAGCTTGACGAGCTCGTTGAAGACGGCCATTTGGATCAGGCGCTTCTTGTTGACCGCTGTCGGCTGCTCCTTGAAGTTTACCGTTGCGCGGATGGACTTGCGGAGCTGGCCGACGAGGCGGACATTGACGTCGGATTCGAGGAGGGCGGCGCATATCTCTTTGAGCATGGCATCGAAGGCCTGTGGTTGCGGGGGTTGTCAATAACTGTATATGGGGAGGGGAGTGGGGAGGGGAGTGGGAAGCTCTGCGGAAGCGTACCTTTTCATCGAGATTCGCCTCTCGATTGAGGTTATGCACGGCGCTGCTAATGCGCCGGCCGAGATCTTGAAGAACCATGGCGGTATATCTGATGGATTAAGCTCAGTGCTCGATCGGGGGTTCGCGGGACCGTGAAGTCGAGTAATTCGCTTTGGGTGCTGGAGAAGGCGAGCACACCAATATACAATCGTAATTGGAAGTTGGTCGTCCTTCGTAGGTGCGTGGCGCTGATTGTCCAGAATCTTTAGTGGGGTTTGGCGGGGGCTTCGTTGAAAGACAAGGTTAGTCAGCCACAGGGTTGAGCAAGTGTTGCCAGCTGCGCTTCTTCAAGACGCTTCTTCCTTCTCAACCGCAACCTCGGAAATCAAAGAGATCATCTCCAAGAAACTGAGCAATTCAGTGTCGCGTCTCTTGTGTCCTGCTACATATACCCATCGATATGTGCTACTTAATTTTCGACTACGACAAACCTGGCCTGGGCTAATTTCAGTAATCGAACGGGATTTTTTAAGCCTCAATGATGCTGTCCTAGATGATGCTATTTGCCTAATTCCCCCTCTAACCTGCATGGAACAGAAGGTCAGACCAGGGTGCTTAGCATTTTGCCGATCGCTGAGTATGTATGTTGTGCTACCTAAATATTTACACTTGATATTTACAATCGCTTGCTCATCCTCGAGAGCACCGAAAAAAAAATTGAGAAAAGTGAAATCCAGGACAAAAGCCCAAGTTCAGAGTTCATTTTCATTCCTTACGCCGACTTCTTCTTGAGGACCCATAGCTCCCCCTCAGACTGATTATCGCTAGAAACATACAGGTTCGTACCAGAGGGGTCGAAAGTGATACCAGCAAGACGGAAGCAGGTACTCATGGTCAAACTCATAGACTGGCAAGCGCCAGGGTTCTGAGCGCCAAAGATCTCAGTGTAGCCGGACATGCTATCGGGGGGAGCGGCGGGGTCATAGGTCCCATCCTCGAGCTGAGTGAACGGGACCTGGACAACGGAGTAGCCGGTGGCAGGTTGCCTGTTCCACGAGCCGTGGAACGTGATGTAGAGGTTCTCGCCCGGCTTGTCGAAGACGGCGTCGATGGGGGCGCTGTGGGCCTGGAAGGAGAGGCGGGGCGGCACGGACTCTTGAATGCAGCGCGCGTCGTCGAACTGGGCGTTGGGGGAGACGACGAATTGGTCGCCCGTCTTGAAGGAGGCGTCACGGATGACGGTTGGGTCCCAGACGGTGAAGCAGGTTGGGTAGCCATACCATTTCTCGTTGGGAACGGCGGGATCACCGACTGATAACGGTGTTAGCGAAGAACAATAGTCTGCGAGGTAAGAATAGGCGCCGCTGCCAGGGCCTTCTTCTGTGAACTTACGATAGTTGAGTTCCTCAGCGGGGTTGTCAATGTGGATGTCCGTGGCCTGGCCGTTGACGGTTCGTCGGAAGTCCTACATTGCTCGTGTTATCAGTGTGTCCTTCACTTGTTCTGAACAGAAAACAGAAAGAAAAAAGAAAAAAAAAAAAAAGAAAAGAAAGGGGGAAACGTACATCACCGCTGTTTTCAGCGCCCCAAACGTGACCGTTGGGGTCAAAAGCGAGAGCGACCTCATTCCGGAGACCCCAACCAAGCTGGTGCCCCTGGGTGTTATACTCCCAGCCATCAGCAGGAGCGGTGTCAGTATCAAAGACCCTAACGGTGGCGCGCATGTTGGCAGCATTCATATCAAAATTGGCGTTGCTGCCAACAGACACGATGATCAAGTTTGGCTTATGAGGCACGACATGGACGGTCCTGGTAAAGTGGATACCAGTACTCATATTCTTAACAATGGTCTTCTGGTTTGTGAGGGCCTGGGTCGCCGCGTCATAGTCCCAGGACCAGACGTTCGTCTCCGAGCTAGCGTACAGTTTCTTTCCATCGGGGCTCAAGCTGAGACCGTGGCTGAAGCGGATGTTCTGGCTGAGCAACTTGCTGCTAGCAATGCAGCCGTCGGCACCGAAGGTGAGGATGCTGATTCCCTGCCTGTTGCCGAGGACGAGGAGGTTTCCTGCGCTGTCGAAGACTAGGGCCCGTGGCTGCTGGAGGTTGCCTTGGATCTTGGTGACCTGCCAGTCGGCATGGACCTTGAAGGGGAATCGGTTGGCGGGGACCCCGGCGCAGCTGGTCGGGAAGGGGATGGGTGCGATCTCTGCGGTGTCATTTTGGGCATGGACTGGGAGAAGCTCGTTAGGCCATTGGCTCTCTGCTGTGTTTCATATGACGCGACGCTTCTTAACGCAGGCTCTGCGGCTGTGATGGGAACTTACCAAGGCCCGCGAGGGCAATGATGCCGGACGTAACCGTAGACAAGCGCATTTTTGAGATGCTTTTTGAGCTTGGAGAAAGTAAAGCACGGGATTTTAGGACAAACTCAAGCTGCGCGATATGGCAAAGGCTAGACCCAATGACTAGAGAGAAAGAACTGAGAGAAGCGGATCATCTAAGCAGGCGAGAGAGCATCTGGCGGCTCGCGCAACCTGTATATAAAAACAGACCTCCCCATCCCCGGAACCCGGGACAGGTAGCTTGGCTCCTCCATCGCTAGAGCGACAAGACACCTCTACCAGATATTACTTGCTCGAGAGAGCATCTCGATATATTCTTCCAAAGTGGACTCTTACGAACAAACAGGTTCCTGGTGGAGCGCCAAGAAATGCAGAGATCAACTCGATGAGCCCCTCTCAATATGAAGATTCGTAGGCGCCAAGACGCAATTCCATGGCGACGAGGTGATTAACATCACTTACACGATTTCTTCCCGGCTCACCCTCCGCCACCGACCCGGCCGTCCCCCCTTCATCTTGTTAAGAGCAGCGATCTTTAATCATGCGGGCGCTGGGTACGCGGAGGAGACCACGGTCCTCAGACACCTCCCCTTGCTCGAAGGTTATCAGAGGAGGAAGTAGATTGATCTAATTAAGCTGCTAGGCGAGTGACACTGAGATGGGACGAGGGAGGCGAGGTTGATGGCATAATTAGGTCGACCGGGATACTGTGAGAAATGTTGCGCTGGATAATGAAAGATCTCGCCCGGCTAAATAGAAGATATGGCGAGGAACCAAAGAAGAGAGGTGCCTAAGTCGTGACAAGGCATGGGAACCGGTACGCTGTTTCTCTGGCCGGGTCAGTAGTCTGTCATATGTGGCGGACCAGTCAAGGGAATAAAAAAATAGAGATATGAAAGGGCTGAATTTAGGAGTTAATGATGTGTCACGCCACCAGAAAGAAAGCATCACCAAACAAGAGCTGAGATGAGGATGTAGGCAGACGAGGACAGGAAAAAAGACTCAACGATAGAGCCAGCAGCGTGAGATCTCGGGCATGGAAAGGCCGCCGGTCCTATTTTATCCCCGCGAAGTGCCAACAATGCTTGCGTACTTGCCGTTAACTCGGTCTAGGCAATACTCATCTAAAAGCCTTGGCGCATCTCTTCCGTCTTGTCACCGAGCCTCATGATGGGAGGCACAGAGAGAGAAAGAAGAAAATACTGATAGCCAAGACGACAAGAGGCGACGTAATGTGTAGAGCGATGAAGCGGGAACTCTCCCCGGCAAGGAATGTACAACGATAAAAAAGATAAAATGAAAAGTACAAAAAAAAAAAAAAAAAAAAAAAAAAAAAAAAAAACAC